>WBNH01010992.1:115033-167459 GCA_013401255.1 Urocolius indicus
TGTATGTTATATGTGAAAATTTCTATTCATGTCCTTTTTCAAATCTCTGTTTTCAAGAAGATGCTATAGTATAGACTACCAAATTTCATTCATTCTTTCTGAAACGGAGCAAGGGAGCTCACTTGATTGTACCTAGATTGATACAGGCTTCAAGCAGAAACAGGAGCTAATTACTTATGTCCTCTTGGAAAGAGCTATTTAGTAATATTCACTCTGATCTGACACTACTGGAACAGGTTGGTGATGTCATCTGTTTTCTGTTCTGAGCACACTAGTCTGAAGAGAGGTAGACATCTCAGGGCATTTTTCTGTTTACAGAAATAAATTTGAATATTATTAGATGTCATAGCTGTAAATTCAAAACCATCTTGTTTGTTCCAGCCTCTTACATAGCTACTACAAAAATCAAGCTTGAACCTTCCCAAAGGAAGACAAAACTTACTTTTTTCCCTCCCCCCACCCCCGTACTGCTGTAGCCCCAGTAAAGTCTAATGGAAGGTAATTGTTCCCTTCCAGCATTTTGTAGTCTTGTCACTGCTCATTTTGCAACAGGACTCCCCCTGGATTTCAGTCTGTGATCAGAAAGACAAAGTCAGCTATGTCTACAAATAAAAGCAACAAGTGTTGTCTACTACTAACACCTGCTATGAAATGCAGCTAAAAGACTACTACTAATTAGTACTGCAATTTTAACTGGTTTTTTTTTAAAAGCCCAAATTGACAGTTGCAATCATTGTCATTTCTACCTCTTCTGGGTGGGATGCTCCAAGTGCCCATATGATTTAGACTTTATCAGAAGGATTTTCCATGCACAACTATGCTACACAGCCAAATTAATTAAAAATCTGAGACTATTTACAAAATCATAAATAGTTACATACAGGACACTTGAAAATTACCTTACAAAAGGTGTTACTCTAGAAGACCCAGAAGAGGAAATGGGGAAAAAGTAAAAATTTTTAAAAATAAAAAATCAGCAACAAAACACAAATCACAAACAGAGAAAACCCAGTGCCTACTAGGCACCAAACCGTCTTACCAAACTGTCCAGGCCCCATGTTACTGACCTTCTAAAATTCCGTTATCTTATGATGACCATTAAAGTCCTCGTTTAAGTCAAACACAGAACTCATTTATAACAAAGTGAAAAAGCCTCTCTGGCTAACTGTTCATAGCCTTTTTCAATGCACTGGTTCCATGGCTTCTGTAGGACTCATCTTCCTTTTGCTTCCAATTCAAAAATATAAAATTATTACTCCACAGTAATTGTTTTCTGACACCAGGACCTGTCCATATATAAGCAAAACTGTACTCATGACTAACTCAAGTTTAGCATTTTTTTGGTTTTGGTTTTAAATATACACAACATCCTATTTCCACTTCAGGGCAAAATTTGAAAAATTAATAAGACAATGTAACAACATGGCATACCATTTTCCCATGGTTTTTTTCAACTTCATGAAACAACTTTTACCTGCACAGTTAACTTTACCACAGCTTTTCTTTTATTATTTCTCGGGTCCACTAACTTGAGCAAACAGGCTTTTAAAAAAATTTGTTTCTTCTCCTTCATCTCCAAGCCCTTTCCTACAGAACTCCCTGGAAAGAGACCAAAATCATACCCAGCTATGGCTCATAACCATATTGCCAAATCAGTAAATGGGTATTTGCATTTTAGCAAATTATAATATAGCTCAGCTACTGCCTTTAAACTTGAGACATTTAAGACTCCACTAAAATGAATGCCTGACTTGACAGTTTGACATGGCTACAGACTGAAAGATTAAATTTAACACATGCTCCTTCCAATTCCTTGAGTACTATAGTTTAGCTGACCTTAGTTAACAAATAACAATTGTTTAAAACTCTGGAATACTGAGGTCCCTACCAAGCTAAATTTGGCTACAATCATATGAATCAGGCAACAGTCACCTAAAAGCCTAATGTGTAAATGAACAACGGTCAATCTACTGCTAAAATCCACTTTATTTTAGATTATCTGTCTCTCCAAACTAATCTAAGCATTCTAAAGACAAGAGGAAAAAAAACCACAAAGGTTGGGGAGAATGAAGAGCAAACGTGAAATGTGGAGACAAGGAAATACACACAGACAGACCCAGAAAGATCTGGGAACACTGTGATGAGTCACTGACTAAAGATTAGACAAGAGGCTCTGGACCTAATATGGATATTAGTCCAAGGTGTCATAACTAGTTTAGAAGATTATGGATAATGCAATCATCTATTTTTCCAGAAATAAAAAACTAATTTGTTTTGGAAAGAGTGTTTTCATTCATTGAATCTATGTATTTGTCAGCAGCTCCTAGATGAAATACTAGAGACGAAATCTGGCTACATCTATTGAACACACAAATCAGGAAAAACCTTCAAAAACCTTCAAAGATGAAGCTAAACAAGAAATAAATCCAGAGAAGAGTACCTTTCCACTTTACTTCGAGGAACATCCGCACCATATTCATTTATCTTAACACCATGAAACATCACATTGTCATAGGTCATGGTACGTAAATCACTAACAGTCTTGCAGCGAAACTATTAGTCAGGAATAATGTCGTTGCCAAAGGGTGACCAAAATGATTTGAGGAAGTACTCATGTGAGAAGAGCAGGGAGCAACACAGCAAACACTGAAGTTTCTAAGTATACCCCTGACCAAAAAAAAAAAAGTACTTAAGCACAGAGATCCACAAGAATTCTATCACTTCAAAATAAAGTACTTCATACAATTTGAACAATTTTAAGTCTGAAAATACAGAACTTAAAATCGATTCTACAAGAACAAAACAAGTTATGTATGAAAACATATCTTCTAGTTATTTACACATAGACTAGTAGCTCAGATGTTACAGTTGCAGTTATACTTGACCATATTTCAATTTCTATTGACAAGAGAAATGTATACAGACACTGTTCTGTGAGGGAATGAGGAATTACAGGCTTATTCAGTTAATGGCTGAATACAATGAATCAATAATATAAAGATCTCCTATGCAACAAAAAAAAAAAAAATCCAACCAACTGCCATTTTTTCAATAACCAAAACTTTTTCAGTACTTTTCACAGTACTAATACCCTCCATATAGACAACATGCAGGTCTGTCACAGGTCAAACAGAACATGACCTTAACTTTCAAAACACAGGTGGTGGGGTGGAGGTGGAGAACATGGAGCATACAGATGATGATGGGAGACTCCTCATACTCCATAGATTATTTCATCCATATTACTATCAGTTGCCTGCTACCAAAACCTAAGAGACCCCATCTGATGTGGCAGGAAACAAACAGTTCTCCCCTCCACAAGCCCCATATGTCTCATCTTCCCAGCCCACTGAGAACAGGCAGTACTTCAACTCCATCATGCTTTATTGTGTCACAAACTTGTATAATAATAAATAACAGAGGAATTAATACATTAGCTGATGGATATTACCCAGCTGTACCAGAAACAAGGAGCTGTACAGTTGCTAGTTTTAATTCTGATTCCCTTTCCCTATCCGCAAGCTCTAACCTTCCACTACAATAACCCAAAGACAGAAATGCTTCTCTATACATGACTGGTAATTTGCTAGATGTGGGGGTGGGGGACTGGGGAGAGCAGATATCACCACTCAGGATTTCAGGTATTAGCAGGAGAAATCAAGAGAGCTTTCACAAGTATCCTCCATGAGTCACCATAAGTTCTGTGGTTTCTAAGAGAGTTCTGAAAGTAATCTTTCTCTTATTTCCACTTACTAAGTTGAAATAGATGAAAGCTATATGTGCAGGAATGGAACATGAGAACAACTGAAAACACTTGTTTTTTTTTTTTTATTTTTAACCTGGTAGAGCTTTGAAATGGAGACATAACACACTGAATAAGGAATCTATCTTGAAATATTCACCATTTTTCTCCATTCTAAATTCATTTCCAGGAAGTTAACTTAGTGAATGATGAACCTGGTTTTAAACAGCCGAAATCAAAGGCCAATTACATCTCTCTGAACTCTTAAGAGACAATTATCAACATGATATGTAATGTGACAATTCCCTGGCCACATGGAAAACTAATTTATGAAGAGATTCCAGTGTCAAATTCAATATGATAGGTAGTTGTACAGAAAAAAAAAAAGTACCTAACAAAACCAAAAACCACTTCCTCAAAACAACTCATGGCTGAAACCAGATTTTTCTAGCTCTTCTCTAACATAGAAACCAGAAAATGAAATA
This sequence comes from Urocolius indicus, assembly GCA_013401255.1. NCBI lineage: Eukaryota > Metazoa > Chordata > Aves > Coliiformes > Coliidae > Urocolius > Urocolius indicus. The sequence goes on from WBNH01010992.1 coordinate 119,261, forward strand.
ATACATGTATAACCAACATACTAACAATAAATGCTTAAAGACCTAACTGAAGACCTAACTACTACATTCAGAACTTAAATACCAGAAGTTGCTTTGAGAGGCACTGCCCATAAATCAAATTAGAAAGTAAGCTGCATTTGCAAAAGAATCTTTTGCATGGAGTATGGGATATTTAATTTTGGCTTTCATTTCACGCTGAATCATCCGCTTGCTTATACAAGACATCAGAAAAAGCAAATAACCAAAAGAAGAACCACCAAACAACCTCCCTCCCCCGCAAAGAAAATCAATAGAGGACAAAAAGGACACAAATACAACAGACCTTAAAACACTTACTGTATTTCTGTGTCCCTCTTGTCTTGTTTTGCTATTTAACAGCTTCCTTTCTTGTTATGTACCTGAGATTAAGAGGTATAAAATACTATTTCAAAACCTGCTATTACTATTTTTTTACTTCTTTGCATATTAAAAATACTAACGGGGGAGAAATAATGGTTCAGGAATATAGTTTTCTGTGTTCCAATTAATGTCTAAGTATTTTACAAACAATAAAGGGCATAACTTGTTGACAGTCTGTTGACTGATGCTACAAATCCATCTAAATCTAGCACTGGTATCTCAATCAGTTCAACTCTGGCACCAAGTAAATATATAGCTGAGTTATGTAAATGGAGAATCAACTGCATACTCAGTACTGAAGCTAGATACTAAGCTAAATCTGGTCAAAATGTACACTCACAGCTTTTAGTGCCATTTACATGCTGGAAGATACTTAAAACATCCACAGCTGTTTATCCCCTAAAAAAGTTGTTATGACTATTCGTTGCTAGGTTATGAGTATAAAATACAACTCCCAAACAAAGCAGTAAAGCTGTAAAGTTTGGAAGCACCTGACATCACAGAGACAAAATCTTCAAGTGCTATAGACCAACATATCATGGTGCAGCAAACATGCTACTCGGTTCAAATACTTCTGAATTTGCTTTGAACAGCTCAGTAGAGGAAGGCTTTCAAAAATGCAGCTTTACAGCCTTCTGCAACATACACCAAGAGCCCACCACCCTTCTAATGCAAGGGATTATGAACACATGCAAAAATATCTCTAGCTCTACGTCACTCAGATAAGAGACTGCCATACATTAACCAGAAGATAGTCACTGAAAGAACACCACTGTTGCACCTATAGACATAAAACCAAGACTGCAAAGTCAAAAGAAAAACAAGTACCACAAGAATTCAGTATAATTATTCAGGAGTAAGGGAGACCATCAGCACTCCACAGGAATTGCACTGACTTGCTAATTATTGTTCCTGAACTATTTCTCAAAAAACCAACAACTTCCTTACTCATTTCTTTTTTTCCCCACCACAATACATGTATTTTAAAATTACTCATTTTACTAACAAAATGTCTGGCCTATGCAGAAGAGATTTTGCACACAGAAGTCACTAATGTCTCAATGCATACCTTGTCACAAATGGGAGATAATCACAGAAAATTCTAATACAAATACTCACTGTTCTTTCAATGTTTTACTATTTACTAGTTACGCTATTTAGCACTACTAGGTCATGAAAAACAAGTGTCATATAAATTTCTCTCAAGCCTGCAGTGACTGAAAGTGATGGAAAGCTGCAAGCCAGCTCTCAATGTTAGTTCAAAACATTGTAAATAAAGAATATTTTAGCTTTCAAGAAGGTATTATCAGAGACTCTTAAAAAAAAAACTAAGCTGCTATAGAATACAAGAGAAGGATCTTTTGTAAAGTGATCAAAATATTAAAATACATAAACCCCCCACCAAAGCACAGGAATATACAGCTATTATTCACAGTCTAAGTAATTTACCAACACGTTTTCCCCACTTCCCCAAAACACTGTACTCAAACCAAATTCTTCAACAGTTCTTTGAAAAAGCAAAACAAGTGAGAGAACAAAGTAAAGTTTACTGGTAACAACAAAAAAAAATTGAAAATGATTCTAAATAAATGTTTATGCAGAGTTGCAAAGCAAGTTCTCCACAAAACTGGAAAGACAACAGCAGATAAAATGTGGTGTAAATAAATGCAAAATAAGTCCATGTCATAACATGTTAAGTACTGTACCACATAAGAGGAAAAGAATCTTATTTTCCTACACAGCTTTCAAAACAGTATCACTTCAGAACTCAGAAACTAAGTAAAAAAAATGCAAGACTCAGCAACGAGTAAGAAAGGAACAGAGAGTTAAAGTTATGCAGAAATTGGTGGTATATTCTCATTTCAACTATAGCATGCAGCTATAATGACCCTAACAGGTGATACAGAACAAGCAGAAAGAATCAGAGAACAGGACCAAGAACTTGACAGAGGTTAGCAGAGACCAATAGATTACAAGTCTCCAGTTTTGTTGAGGAGAAACATACGAGTGACACGTAAAATAAAGATATCGGGGGGGAAAAAGAGAAAAAGAATTCTCAAGTACATCAGTAATAGCCAATCATTACTATTCAGAACACAGGAACATTGTGGAAATCAGTTAAATCACTAACATGGTTAAGACAAAAATATTTATTTTTTTGCCAGGAGTGCTGCTTGTTGTTGCCAAAACTGTAATCCAAGTCAGAAAAATTCAAAACTTGCAGAGAACGAGTCCACCAGTACCTGTAAGAACCATGTCCAAAAGTCCATTTCTGTCCAGGAAGCCTTCTAAGCCCCTAAGTGCTGCACAGTGCCAGGACGGTATGACAGTAAAGGTGGCAAAATATTTGCTCCATACTTAGACCCTTTCTTTACACAACATTGCTGGACACAATCATATAATCTATACTGACCTGAACAGATCTTTGACAAGAGTGGGCAAAGGACAGAAAAGGAAGCTCTCCTTTAGCCAGTCTTTTGACGTCTTATTTCATTAGCCTTGAACAGACACATACTTAACAATCACTAAATTCCCATTCTATTTAACTGAAAAATGTGCATCTTTAAGTGCCTTTGGAAATTCCAGCCAATACTAAGACAATAATTTAACTTATTAAATAATTTGGTCACTGTGACCTTGCACAGAAACCCCCAGTATTAGGCTGCACACAGATTTAATAAATAGCAATTTTTAAAACCCACCAAACCACCACACACACAATAAAAATAATAGGTGGTACCTCTTGAGGTTTCAATTTCTCTATGTCTGTGGAGAGGTCTGAGCTTTTTCCATGAAGATTTCCATTTTCCTGTAAACAAGCAAGTAGTAAGAACAAACAGGACAAGAACAATATTCTATATTGAAATTACGGGGAAAAGCAATGGATGTTGAAGTTTAAGTTAAATATACAAGACAACTATAATTTATTTAAACTCTGTATATTAAGTCCTAAAAGGAATAATCTAGGAAAGTAAAACACAAAGAGTATCATTTGTCCTGTACCCTGACAAACACTGATCTATATTATTACAATAGGCGCGCACACACACACACACTCATTTTAGCTCTTCCTCAAAGTCAATCTGATCTGGCAGCACATAAAGTAGCTTTATTCAAAATTCTGAACTAGGACTGCAATTTGTCTCATTAATTCAAAGACAGTAAAAAAAACCCAAAAAAAACCAAAAAACCCATACATCTTACCTAAAATGTATCCATGCAAACTTGACTTAGACTGGTAAATTAAGTCCAGTGCTTTTTCAATTATTTCAATGCAGATGAGAACTTAACTGTGGTTTGCCGTTTTTGGAGGTTTTTTGTTTGAGGTTTTTTTTTGTTTTGTTTTCAGAAAATGACCATGGGATGAATTAATTTGTGTTTCTTAACCATTACCAATTCCATATATGGCTACTATATATTTCTAGCATTTATCACTTATTTTGGGAAAATATACGAGTGGAGTTCTGTAAAATGAACCTTTTCATTAAAACAAAACTTGTAATTTAAATTATATCCTAGGCAACCATTCTTTATTGCTTCATACAGACCTCTACAGGAAGTTAGGGATTTTTTTTAACTCCCACTATCAAAAACCTTAGGTGAATTGAAGAGTTGGACAAAGTTCTATAGAAATTGTCTAAGCCCTCTGAATTCCTTTGCATAGCCACTTCACCTCGATTCTGTATCCCAACTGTGGGACAGGATTTCCTTATTCTTCAGCTTGTCAAGATGATAACCTACATAAAACCAAGGAAGTATACATGCTTACTAATCTTCCAAAGCCTAGCACCAGAGGCTGACATCTCCTAAGACAACTCAAGCACACCAGGGTCTCAGGAAAATCTAAAGCTACCAGCATCCACATCCTGCACTATGATCAGACTTGCTCTTAATTTTACATCATTTAGTAGGGTTAAAAAAAAAAAAAAGTTAGTGCAGGAAGACATCTGTAATAATATTCAAGTTATAATAATCTTTCATTAGAATTTAAGACTATTGGGTTTTTCACATACACTCATACTCTCTCTGCTTTCTGCTGTCTTTAAACAAAAACAACAACAAAAAAACCCACAAAAACAAAAATCTCCAACCAAAGTAAAAAAATCTTTACAATCTCAACACTAGAGGAATAGAAGGAATTATGAGGTATTTTTTAAAAAAAAAAGACAAAACATATAAAACATTGCTTTGGGAGACAGAAGAGACAAATCTGATGATCTTATTTTCAGTTTACAAATCAAGAAAGTTTGTATGCCAGTATTTAGATTTCTGTTCTGAATTTTATACTGATGCATACAAAGCCATACTACAAAATCATTAAGCTCAGTCACAAACACAAGTAGGTACATAAATCTACGTGTCAGTATTTTCAAAATCTCTAACTTACTGAAAACAATCAGGTGTTAAATGACAATTACCTAAAATTAACATACTTTATAGTATATGTACATTGAATAAAGACCTATTAAAGTAGTATGCTCTAATTTAAACAAAAATTAACATATTTCATTCTAAAAAAACCACAAAACAACAAACAACATCACAAGTTGTAAATAATTGGTGCTTCAGAAGGAACTCTCTGTATCATTTTCAAATAAAACTAACATGTCAGAGAAAAATCCACTGCCCTTAGCCAGCAGAAGATAAAATACTTCAGTAACATTCTGTAGATAAGATTCCATCAACTCTTAACGTTATATTCAATTTGGCTAGAGTCCAATTGGCTTTAGCTGAAACTGTTGTAACATAAATTATGATTCAGCAAGAATTGTTTTCTAAGATGAATTAGTTTTTTTGCTGTGTCTTTTTTTTTTTTTTTAAATTAGAAACTATTTTTACTCTAAGTTACAATTTCTGAGGGGAGAGGGATACTTGATATGTATAAGAACATCTCTTTTTCCTGAAGTTTTCCATAGGGCTCAAAACAAAGCTACATTTACATTTGCTTTTTCTTATGATACACCCAAATAGCACAAATCTCTTCCTACAATTCTAACTTCTGATATACCTCTGTTAGAGCATTAACAACTGCCTTTCTTACCAATTTTAGGGTACAATGGGAGGGTTTAATTCTTGACCACTCTGTAAGCTTCATAGTTGTGATCTTCAGTTATAGAAAAAAAAAAAATTCACAGACAAAAACCCCACAACAAAATTAAAAAAAAAAAAAAAACCACAAAAAACCCAAACAGCAACCAAAGCAACAACAACCGAAAAAACCCAGACATTCTGACTTTACTGCATTGGAATGTCAGCTGGCTATCCTCTAATATATTAAAAAAGTCATTAGTATAGCCATATAGGTGATGAATCACAACCTCAAACTCCAGTTAGGTCAGCTTAATTCATGATTGATTAAGATTGATCAGCAACATCATAAATCAAAACATCAAACACTTACAATAAGGATATAGTTACTTATAGCTGCATAATAAGATTCCATTTCAGATGCAGAAGAGGGCATCTAAAGGCTGGACTTCATGACTCAAAATATGCAAGACGTTTTAAAAGAATGTCTAATTTCTGTGTTGCACAGAAATATTTCTCTAGTCCAAAAAGTTGTTTTATCTTTTTATTTACAGAAGATCAATGGAAACAGATTAGGACTTCGTGATAAGTCTTTCTATTGCTCTCTTCACACATCAGACAATCTGTTGAGTTGGACAAGACCTTGCAGCCTACCTACTTCATTTCACTGCAAGAGAATGCTGCAAAGATGTAGGAGCTAACACAGCTTTCTAGCTCAAGAGTACTAAAACAGATTATTTAGACAAGGCCCATCAGTTATACAGTGTACTACTAGTAATTAATTATATAGGTACTTATTTAATTGTCTTTGTAGGGAGTAGATATTCATAAAAAAAATTGAGTAGATGAAAGGGAATGCAACTTACTAAGGCTAAAGCTTGCTCTTGATCACTGAGTTGTCTTAAAAAGGCAATGTTATTTTAGGATATTAGATACTGTCAAAAACCTTAAGCAGGATGGATAAAACTGTGAACAGGAGAGGGGTATTTACGAAAAGAATCCTCTCTAAAAAGAGAATCCTGTCTCCAACATCATGACACAGCACATGCTATAGCTGAATAAATAGTGCTAATGGCGAGGCAAGCCATTCCCTACACTTTACCAATAAATCTGCTCCTGAATAAATAACTTCTATTTTAATTTTCTGACCATAAGGGAAATAAAATGCACGCCCCTCACTGAAGGATGCAGTTATGTCCATTTTGGTTTCATAAATCTTAATCTCTGTTTTTCAGCCTTAGAAATCTGAATCACTATTGCAGCATATCAAAGTCATTAGTCTCGAAAAGATGCTAATCTGTGTATTTTAAGGAGTTTACCCTTCAAAAACATTGCCAAATGATCTGCTGATTTTCATTGTACATTCCCATAAACTTTCACTATGAATTATTACGTGGGAACCTTACCCTTGAAGATTCATATGAAGGACTTGGCTGACCGCTTGTTCCCCAGGATGCAGCACCTGTTCGCTCATCCATACCTAGGAATAAAAAGAAAAACACAGACCTATAAGACAAGACAGCAAAAGCACAATGTTCATTGATGCAACCTGAAAGCAAACTGATCTGCCTCCATGCACTTAAAGCAAATTCATCCATTTGTGTACACTCAAAGCTGTAGTTCTGAAAACAAAATTTAAGATGAACAGTTTCCTTGTTAATGAAGCTGGCTACAAAGCAACCTACTCATTTGGACACCTGCAGCTGCTGAAAACAGGAGCATAAAAAGTCAAGAAGATTTGCCAGTCTGCAGTGTCTGCCCTACCCAATCCAGAAGAAATTAGCATGAGTAACAGAACAAGCACAACGATGTTAGCCTGTCTTTTTGCACAGCCTGCTTTACCCTGCATCTTAAACACTGAATATTGCAGCACATACTGTGAAATGTATACTTGTTATCGACTCTTTGCTCTCATGTGTTGCCTCAATATTGTAAAACGGGTAAAATTATTTTCCCTGCTTGGTCTTTACATTATGTGCAAGATAATTTAGCAAAACAAGAGGAAAAGGCAAGACAGACTGGTTATATTTCAATGGCTTAAAAAACCACCAAAACCCTTGTGTTGTCTGCCCTATTAAAACAGGAATTTTTAACTCTGTAACGGTTCTTTTAGAATCAGTTCCCTTTATGCAAATCCAGGTTACAGCTCAAAAGAAAAAGGGGAAGGAAAAAATAGGGAAATCTTTCAACTCAGTATGAGAATGTATATCCCATGTACTGTCTTGCCAATATTAGAAATATTGTTGCCACTTTTTACCATTACTTTGTATTCCAAGTTAGTTGATCAAACCATCTTAAAACCACATTCCAAAACAACTAATTGTAAAAATACCTGAATTCCTATAGCAAATTCATTCATACAGGACTGGGTTCCTACTCCAGTTATCAAGTTGCTGAGTATCTGTATCATAAGATCTTTTTTCTTTTTTAAAAAGGTGGAACACTTCTATCCTACATTGTAGATTTCTGTGCATTTTGGACTACGAAAGATAACTCATTTGCTCCCTGTCACCCAAACATCTCTTATAAAGAGTTTTTACACACAGCATTTTTTTTTTTTTTTTTTTAAGTATAGTATAAACTACTTGGGAAGCTTTGTAATGTCACAGTTTAGAAAACAGAATTAAGTGTCAAAATGTATAAGTTAGAGCTGAGTGCAAGTTACTCCATATGATCATCCTTAAACCCTAACTTTATATTTCAGCTATAAAATTCGCAGGTATGTATCCCAGATTGGCCACTCCACAAAATAAAATGCAGGGAAATACTGCAACTGTCTATGGAGTAATAGTATTCTAACCAATATGTCCTTAAGCAATGTGGTTTATCAAGCTACAAAAAAAACTGTTTTGACACAGACATCTTCCAGAAGACATGTTAAACTGAAAGTATAGTACAACCACCCTAATAAAAGCTGTAGACACATTTTCTGTACCACAGGAAGATCATTAAGGCTGGAGAACACTCTCATAAGGAAAACCTACGACTATATTGATACAGCAGTTTGTGGACTCTTGCTGCATTTTGCAGCTCACAGCATTTGTTGTCTCATTGTAACTAATCTAGAAGCTGAGTAAAAAGTCGTGGCTGGCACTGACAAAGGCAACAGTAATCTTTTGGCACAACTGACTCTTTTCTGCCAGAAACAACAGCACCAGTAATCCAGTCATTATTGTAACACAAGTTGCATTGCTTTAGTTTCAAAAGAGACATATAGTAGGAAGGTGGGAAAAAAAAAGAAAGATCTCTCACTGCAAGACAAAGTCTTTAGGAAAGTCTAAGCTGCAGTATACCATATCAACCCATTTAGGAAATATGTCAGTAGATAATGGTTATGCATAGCGTGTTTGGATGCATGACCCCTAATCAGTAAAATGTTACTCATTTAAAAATTTGAGTCAGTGGGACACAAGGACTTACATTAAGGTTCTACTAAATCAGATACATATAGCTAAAAATACTCATATTTTAATTCTACCATTTGAATTATGCAAATAAATTGTTTTCAGAACTCATTCTAAACCAACAGTTTAATTCGGGGAGGATAACTAATTTCAAAATACTTCTTGTTTAAAGAATAGTTCTTGTCCAGAATTGCTTCCTCTAAAAAAAGCTCAGTACAGTCAGCTAGTCAGGAGTATCAACGCGCTGCTTATCTTTCTGCCAGGTGTTGTCTTCTTCCTTTTTATGCAGCATTTTTCTTTCCTTACAAGCTCAGGCTTGCAACTAGACCTACTCTTTAATAACAACTTAGATGAGCCACACGCACACATTTTAGAAGCTCCTTGAAGTCTACAAGGAAGAACTCCATACACTGTATATAGAACATTGGCACTCTGACTTAATGCCGCTTGATGTCTGGATTTGAACTGGAACAACATCTCTGCTTGCCCTCAGCCCCCATCAACACAACACATGCCAAATGAGCAGAGAACTGGCTAGCCAAGTAGTAAATCAGATCCCTGACTACAATGTTGCTTAAGGAATTTTTTCTAGTTTGTACACTGTTTTTTCCACCAATGAGAGATGAAAAACAACTAAATGCTGGAAGAGACAGAGGCTCTAGCAGGCTGGGCACAAACAAACAACACATACTTTAATATAGACAAAGGTAGCTCTTTGAGAATGAGCCAGGCGCATAAGATACTCCTTCCAGATGGGAGAAGAGTGTGAACTGAGATCATCTAAGGTAATAAATTCTGTAAATTCTCAAAGCAAAAGCGTCATCAAAAGGTTTCAAAGTAAAACAGAGTGGAGGAACTAGAGGGATGGCCTTCACGCAAACTCTTCCCTTCCACATAGAAAGGTGGTATCCAATTCCAGTATCCACTAATTCATGACAAATGTTAAAGGGCACAAGAGAGCTGTGACAGTTAGCAGATCACTGAAAAACATGCTGCTCTCGGAAAGACTGTGGTATCTCAGTCTGTTCAGGCAATGCAAAAAAGGGGGAAATTCAACAACTGCAAGTTACAAAGGTCTAACAAGATAGATAAATGCAGTCAGGCAGACAGAAGTATAATGAGGTTTTACCTCCATTTCCTTTTTTCAGTAGGCATTGAGGATGGAAAGTAATTGAAATGACTCACGAGTTCATTTTTTAGTTCTCAAAATCAACTACTTCTACAGCAGGTAGTCCCTAGTTAAACTACAATGTAACTGAGTGTTTGCTCTTCATTCAAGCAGATTCCATGGGCAGGCTGTGGCGGCCCTAGCTGTCACAGCATCTCCACTTTGCTCACTACTGCTGTCCCAGGGAGGGCTGGCAGGACATGGCCCCTACCCTTAGCCAGCCACACAGACCTAGCACGGCCCCAAACAGGACCCCAGCTAGGCTGCAGGGAAGACTGAGTGTTCCTCACTCAGCTCAGGAAGATTGGGCCAAGTGGTCACGAGGATGCTTTCTGGCTTTACACGTGGAATTCTAAAAAAGGTTTGCTTAATGTCACTTTTAAGATGACATTGTATGCATTGTAAACTCTTCTACAGGAAAAAGCTGAAGAAACTTGTTGCCTCATTACTTGAATACATGTATTCTTTCTGAAGAACAGGCCCAAACATTCATCTAATAGAAAAATTGGATTTTACAATGAAACTGAAATAAAAGTTGTTGTTATTGCTCGTGTAAGACAAAGATAGCCATATTTAAAACTTATTTGAAGATACACAGGCTCTAATGTTTGTGTAAACAGATAATACACATTTTAGGGTTACCATCTGCTAGGATGTTGATCAAATGATATGACCAAACAAACAAACAAACAAAAAAACAAAATCACATTGTAGATTGTTATACTAGGTATTCAAGGTATGAGTTTCCATCTTTCAGTTTCTTTATCCAATTTTGTTCCAAAGTAACAATATTCCTTCAGATAAGATTCACAAACTGAAATCAATTGCAAAAAAATCTAGCACACAAACCAGAATAGTATTGATTGTATTTTGCAACTTAGACACTAACTAATTCATCTACCATTAGACCTTATATTGTTGAAGTCTATTGCAAAGTATAATACTAACAATTACCTAAACTATATTTTAGGTCTAGACTTTCCAGTAAGGGGATGCAACAAGAAATATTATTTGATGAAGAAACATCTCAATTAAAAATTTTACATTTCAGAAGATTAAGACTAGTTCTCAGCCTCTTGTTTATTCCAGACAGAAAATGTTTCTCATTTTATCACAAACTTAATATTTTAGCAATGTAATAAAATCATCTATATCCTAACAAAGTACCTGAAATTTGCAGGTCAGCTAAACAAGTAAAGACAAGATGTAGTTCAAAACATTTAATTTGGGGTTGGGGGCCACAGAGCTGAGTAGGATGGAAACACAGACAACACTCAAAACCAGAAGCAGCTTTGACAATAGATGTCACGTGGTAGACTTAAAATGCACAAAGCTAAAGGCATTAATCAAATTCAGAAGAGAAATGAAACCCAGGAAACCTATCAACAGTCTAACCACTTCAGTGCCATTAAGACAAATTCAGACACAATATTATAAATTAGGTAAAAGACAAACCACTTTCATTTCAAACCACATAAACAGAGTTCTTTCCATCCACTCCCAAAGGAAGGCAAAGGAAAGTACTTCAGGCATGAAAAAAAATAAATTCCAAATCTCAGTCCATTTTTTTCTAGAAATATGTGTCAATTGTCTTATATGTATATGAAGTTCCTCCCAGTCTCTTCAAGATAAAAAAGGAAAGTTCCTCTCCAGTAACAAAATTGCTTACTAGGGGCACCAGTGGGAATAACAGATATCCCTTTTAGTACCTTTTCTGTCACAGATTAATGGAAGTTCTATGGATATGTCACGAAAACCCAGGGTTGTCTGGTACAAACTCTGGTCTCCCCAGTTCCTTCAGGAAACTTTCTGAGATACTTTTACTCAATTGCATGATGCTGCTTACTCTCCTCCCTGTACTGAATCACAGAGTTGCAGATCTAACCTTAATGAGTCTAAAGGCAGTTTAACTATTAGTTTAAATGTTCTCTCTCACCTGCCCAGTCAGGTTTATACCCATGACTACCAACCTCTAATGGCAGACATTTAAAAGCATAATGAAGTGCTGCAGGTATTGAAGCCCCCCTGAGGCAGTGTCAGTTACCCTGATTATTACCCATAGAACACTAACTTCCATGTGAATATTTGTCTTTGCAGATATCAGTTGGTAAGATCTGTTTGAAATATCAACAGTGATTATTAAGTGGTTAATAATTTGGATTTTTGAAACATTTGTTTATCCTGAAGAATCCAAGACCACAATTATCTGACAGAGCAGAGAATAAACATCCACTATGGCAGTTACTGTGGAATTTATTTCAAGAATAGGTAATGAGATATGCTATACAAAGTTCATTTCTGTGCTTAGAACAAGCAATCACAAAACTTCACTAGAACAAACTTATTCAAATGGTGAAAATGTGGAGCAAGTACAACTTGTCTCTTCAATAATCAAATAATAGACAAAAATTAGAATTGTCAGGTATAAAAAATTAGTTATAACCTAAAGTGTACTGGCAGATGATATTATCTCATTATGGAAAGCAGTTTAAAACCAATACTTCCATACAAAAAGAATATTTTCTCAGGTCAGAACACAACTCCAAGGCTTACACTTGAACTTGTTCTAATACAACAGAATACTTATACTGTATAAAGAAAGAAGAAAATGGAAAAAAAAAATCATGCTGGTTCAGGAAAACTGATGAAAAGTTTTCATTTGTTTTAACAGTGTCTATTAGGATCCAAAGTCAGTACCGGTAATACAGTTCCTGTGTAACTAAGAAGTATGTTTTACATTTGTTTCCACTCATTACCTAAATACAATCTGCTGTAATAAAAAAAAAAAAGGCAATTACTACTTTTAACTTAATTTCACAAACAACCCTATTCATTTCTTGTAATAAGGTCTATATATTCCGCAAGAACAACATTAGGCCGTTAATTCCTGTAATGGCAGCACACTTACAGAAATATCAGAACTTACCTGCTTCTCTTTCTTTGCATTCTCTACTTTCTAGAATCTAAATCATGTCACTAAACACACCAAGTGACCATTGCCTGACTTGGACACTTTAAATACAATACAACACAATGTGATCAAAATAGAATTGGAATTGGTTTCCCACCCAAACAGTACTAAACCAGAAAACTGCACATTGCTACATCCACCTTGCCAGAAAAAGTACATCAAGTACAGTTCCAAGAGGAAAGCATATTTAAAATACTGTATGTCATATGCGGTATGCAATGCATTTGTTGTGTATTCAGCCAATTCAAGTGTAAGGCAATAACACAAACTGTAAAATATAGCATCTGTATTAGTTTAAGAAAATAAAATTTAAAAAAAAAAAAATTCCTTACAGATTCAGAGGTGCTCACAGCACTACACAGTAAAGCTATTCTTTGCCCATGAAAAACAAATCCATTTATTAACATACTCTTGAATATTATTCTTCCACCCAATGTAAAGTTAAAACTCTACAAGAAAAATTAAAATGCTAATCTTTTCAGGTTATGTTCTGTATAGAAACAATATTCACATGTGTGCACACATATATATATACTGTATTTTGAAACCTCCCTGGTTACAGATGTGAATAAAGCAAATCAGCTTAGAGATCAAGCCTTTAGCAGGGATGCAACCCAGAGCTTTTATTCACATGAAAACACATACACAGTTCAACTGCTATTAAATTGCACCATGTTGCTTATTCTCCTTTCTATATTGAACCATAAAGTAGCACATTGAACAGCTCTAACAAGTCAGTCTCAGCCCTACAATTTTAGCTATCACACTAATCCATTCTACTGGCAATTTTCTTCTGTGGTTACTTCAGTTATGACTCAACAGCTTTATATAACCACGCTCTTAAAAAAAAAATGTATTTATATATACACCAAATCAAGGCCAGTGTCACAAGACTGCACACATCAGGCCAAAAATATTCAAATATAGCCCCATAGTCAACAGCTACTGTTACTAACTGTATTACAACAGTACAGAAACCTGCCAAGTCAGGCACCAAAACACAATACAACCTGAGTTACTCAGTGTGCAACTGAAGTGCTCTCATGAGCAAAGAAAACACTGCAAGTGTGACATTTTATAACAATGTATCTAAAAACATTAAGAAAAAGTGTTTTCTGTATCACAAGATGTGCAGCAAACTTTGAAAAGAAACTCCGAGGTCAACCTGAGGTGAGTGTCGTTTCATGGTGTTGATGATTGCCATGCATTTTTACAAACATTCAACTAAAATTATCCAATTGCAGCAAATTAAAAGTACTTGGTTGATATTTATAAGATCATTAGTTCATTAATTAACACTCAAACCTTTTAAGGAAAGGGAGACTCTCTGACATACCAAGGAGTTCAAGAGCAAAACTAAAAAGAGCTGTAGATATACATTTGCAAGAAACATTGTGTATTTTTAATTTCTGAGTTTATGTAGGTAAACCAGAGGAGAAAATGAAGCATCAGACAAAAACTTTGCATCATACAGAGCTAGGCTTTTGAGTTTTAAGTAAAACGGCAAGTGTAGCCAAGGAAATGACAACACAATTCTGAGTTTACACTTCTATGTCTGGAAACAAATATATTTACAGATACAAAATCAAGATCACAGAAGCCTGAGTTTGATCTTCAGAAGATCAAGAACAAGCTGTTTCCTAAAAGCACGTAGAAGAAACCTATACTTTGCTAAGGTACGTATTATCTCTGTATCAGATTTTTGGCTGCTCTACACTACTGAAATCTCAAGTCTATTAACAAAAGCATGGCATCTCACATTAAAACAAAACAAAACAAAACACCACTATAATCATCTGTTTTTCATTAAACGAAGCAGGTAGAATATAAAGAAGTTTGAAAGATTTCCAGGTTTAGCTCCAGGTCAGGCATATCTTGAAAAAGATTTCTTACAATTACTTGTTCTAAAGAGCACATCTAAAAGACTCGCTCACAGGATTGAACTCTCATTGTTGAACAGAAGTTCTTCATAAGAGAAGTCTGAGTCTTCCAATTCAGCAGGGGAAAAGTGTCTATTACATGAAATAGCAAAATTATATATAATCTTTTAACTCTAAAACCAAAGTCTATCTGTTCAGTATTTAAATAAGGAAGAATGCGTATCTGTTCATCCAAGGCAGAGATGTGGTAGGGTAGCTCTTAAGTTACATGTGAAAAAAGCAATAGAATCAATATAGAAAATCTTTACTTAAGTAACTATTACAACTTGGCTCACTGTTCTCTATCCTATCTTGCCAAAATCAAGAAACTCTTCATACTTCATTTCCACTCAAGAAAGCAGCAACATTTGCCCTGCAGCACAGTGAAGTACCTTGCTGGTTTGTCCGAGGGAAAGATAGCACCTATTCCCTCAGAAAAAAACCTGTCAAGAACAAAGTGTGCTCTCTTCTGTTACTTTAAGTATGGGGAAAAAAAATGTTTGAGGTAAACTACTAAAAACTTCTAAGAAGCATCTCTACCTGCATTTATACAGTTGAGAATTTCAGCTATTGGAAGTTACTGTTGGCCTGCAGTATCAAGGATTACTTTTTCCAGTATGCATTTTGTACTAACTAGTGCTTCCACCTCCATAAGCTAGCTGGAATGTAGTAAAGCTTTTGCCAGATGTTCTCCTTTTGAGGAACTCCAAAACCAACAGTTCTCAATAATACTACTATTTCCAAAAGTCATAGCCAAAACTCAGCCTGAGCAAATGGTGGAGTACTGGCATAGCTTGTGTTGCCAGCAGGGTCCTCAGACACTTCAAACAAAATCCCGACCAACCCAAACAAACTAACAAAAAAAACACAAAACAAACAACCAAACAAATAAACAAAAAAAAATTCAAGAAATCTTACTTTCCTTAACATTGAAACATTTCTTCACACCACTTCTTAGACAGAGGTGATAGTAGTAGTTTTGAGCCTTGTTCTCACTGTAATAAAACATGCCAATCTCCATCAAAAGACAGAAATCTGTCTCAGTTTCCCAGATACCATATATATCTGCCCAAATATTTGCTGAATCAAGCTCTTCCCTGCCTGGGCTGTTAGCTGCCTGCTGAGTCAGGCAGGCAGGCTTTGTGTTGACAGCATGAGTGGCAGTAAATGATGGCGTGCCCACAATGCTGGAAAGCTGATATGATACAGTTCAGTCTCCTACACGAATAAACAAGGTGGAAGATGATTGCTGCCTGAAGTTAACGAACCCTGCACTAAGACATAACAGTACAGCAGCAATAGGGATGTCAGAGGGAGCCTAGTTGGCCTTCAGTCTAAAAAAAACTTTGCTCATTAGGTGTTTCCACTCAAAAAAAATGTCTCACCCCAGCTCTCCCAAGTAATAAGTTCCCTAAAACTTGCATTCACTAACTACTTCATAATCAAAAGTTGTTAGCTGACCTACTAATTTCTGCTGGACCTCAGGATCACCTGCATTTTAACATTCTTTCACTGACATATCCATGTTACAACAGTTTTTAAATTCGGCAAGATTACCTTCCAACAATGAAATTACACCTTTGAAGGACCAGTAATACAAAAGTAACAACTCTAGAAGAGTCAAGACCATCCAACTGTTCACCAGTGTGGTATTTAAATGCTGAAAAAGAATTACAACCGTTTAATATTGCTAATTTAGCAGAAACATCCAATTACCCTGAACTTAAAGTAGTATCATACTAACTAAAAATAAAAATAAAAAAAAAAAATAGATAGATCGATCTTTCCCAGAAATCTGGCAGGATATGGGTGTGGCACAAATGAGTCCATAAATATCTATATTTGCTAGTAAAGATGTCGAAATTTCTCCAACTTTACTGCTTAACCAAAAGTAAGTCTTTACCCTGTTTGAAGGCTTCACTGCTCTTCCTTCTACTTCTTCCCTGAGCTTTTCATCTAATACTCCATAGCCCGGCTGGACTGTTTAACACTTCTCCTTGGCCTAAATCCTAAAGAACACACTTTTTATAGAAACTGAGTTTTCAGTGCTTTTCTTATTACAAGTGTTACATGAACTAAAACACTCTTAATAAAATCCACTTAGAAACCATACACACTTCAGAAACAAAACTTTGAGGGAAAAGTTAGAACGGGAATTTATTTTCATGTAAACCCATTTTAAATTGCCTTAATTCTACAACAACATTACAGCTCAAACTGATATACTTGTTGCTGTTAAAGTGCACACTCACTTTTATTTATTATTATTAAATGAGGACAAGTTGCACTTTGAATAAACAAAAAAATTTGCTGCTGCTTCTCGAAGTATGCTGTTACAGCAGTTCTGTAGGTTACAGCTAAAAAATGCTGAAAGCAAATAAAATGTAGTAGACAGTCTTTCTGTGGTAAAAAGCACCCTTACCTGGTAATTAACCTTCCTACATAATAATACGGTATTAAACCCTTCCAAACATTAACTTGAATAGTCTATAGTCAAACAGCAAGAAGCAATCAATAATTTAATTTTTAAAAAATTCACCTTCCCAGGATATTTTAAAGGTCTCTCCATTTACAAAAGCATCAATTAGTCTCAATATCATTCCTACAAAACTTATACCTTAAAATGAAAAACAGATTTTTAGAGACATTTAAGGAGAACACAGAAACTAATGATTTTATACTAAAATTAGGACAAATACTGTAAGTGTAATATTACAGGTGAAAGGACAAAAACTGAAAGAATAATAAAAATCTTCAATTCCCTAGCACTTGCAGAGAGCCCTGCCAGCACAGCATTCAGCAGACCCCTGAGTCCACCTGCAAGCTGCAGCAGTACATCACTTCCTCATGCCAAGTATGCCTTCAAATAGGCAACCAACAATTACCAACCCCTCACAAGGGATCTTGATGCAGGAACCATTGCCAGACTACAGCTTATGAGTCAAGTTTTATGTATGCAAACACAAGCCTATCTTACTAACAACCAAGGGCTGGCTGCCATACAAAGGAAGCCATCCTGCTTCCCTCCTGTCCACAGTCTGGTTTCTATGTCTTCCTCCTTTATACTAGCATCAGTGGTTTGTAAAGTCCTGCAGTAAACCAGTTCAGTAACAAACTAGAAGAGAGAAGAATCACAAAACCCCACACACCAAAAAGCCAAACACAGAAAAAAAAAACCCACACCACAAAAAAAAAAAAAAACCTAAACAAAAAANGAAAACAAAGCCCAAACAACAAACCAAAAAAATAAAAAGCCTTTTATGTTTCTGGTCAGATTAGCTCACAGAAGCATTTCACAACCAGGCCACCACCAGTGTTGACAGAAAGAAGGGGGAGAGCAGAAGAATCAGACAAGGCCAAAGCCAGGGCTGCATGGAGGGCCAGGGAAGCCAGCCCACCACTTTTCAAGCACTTGCTTAGCTCTGGAACTGGTTATATTTTAAAAACATGGTCATTTTTTTGGCAGGGGGAGTGACCCATCCCAGAAGATATCACTGGGTAATGATGCATGAAATCCTACAGCCCACTTTGGGACTACTGGTTTTATTGGACCATTGATACAATGTCAGTGCATGAGAAAATAAATGCATTTATTCCATTGTTTAATCACATCAAACATCAACAAGCTTCATAAAATCTCTAAAATATCAAATCTACTCAGTGTTAGGGTACAAACAGGTTACTAAGTTCAACACTGTCAGAATATTCACACACATACTTTCACATCATTCACTTGTTAGAATTTTAGCAAAAAATTAGAGAAAGAATAAATTACTTCAAACTAAATGGCAACAAAATCCCCAAATTTCCTTCCTTCTGTTTCTTCTGTAATGAAAAAGACGGAAAGGAAGAATCTTGATTTAAAATTTAAGTACATGGTGAACTTTAGCCAAAGCAAGTCTTTGGTTTCATGTGCCAAATAAGTTGGTTCTATAAATTACTATAGCCCACTTTCTCTTTTGTAGTTAAGAATTTTAAGCATTGCCAAACAAACCAATTTAAACACATTGCCTCTCTGGGTGGTGACTTAAACTTTAAGTTTTCTTGGCCTTAAATGCTGCATTCCTTCTCTTCATGTTACTGCTTTTAGCTCTGGAAACAGCTTTCAGACTTAGCTTCCCTATGCACTTCATTTTTTCATACTCCAACATGATGAAATTTGTCTAAGTGCCCAGCTTTGCTCCACCAATAAAAATAAAATGTTACCGTTTATAAAGATTATAAAAAATTTTCACAGATGAGAGACTACCTGAACTTCTTGTTAAATATGTAAAATAACAAATATGAAAAAAGTTTCTGCCCTTTTTGAAAGGGTTAACCAGGATTCAGTATTTGGCAAAGAACTTCTTATATTCCAGTCAAAGAATAGTATTACCCTTTAAGGTACTATCATTTCAGTGTGTTGCAGATCACATTTTGTGAAAAGGTAACAAGGCATCAAATTCCAACTGATACATAAAGGATTACTGGTACAGATGAACACCACCAACATTCCCTTCTAGATGTAAGCATTCTGATGACTCACACGTGTAACCAAGCAATTGAGAACAAACGTCCGTCACATTGAGTCCCACAACACATATTCACATGGACTAAAAACACAAGGGTGTACTCCTTTAGACAAGGCTGGCCCATGTATTTTTTTAAGAAAATCAGAAATATTCATACGTTGAAGTGAATTCTTAACTAAACACTCCTCACCTGAATTCAAACAAATATGATATGCTCACATAACTGATAAGCTAGACTAAACGACATTCCCATCCTTTTGTGTCCTTTCCACAGATACACATAGGATTTGCCAGACAGCTAAACCAACACAAGAACTTTCACAAGTGATGTGAAAGCCCAGTGAATTAAACAAATACACAAAGAACATGGCAGAAAGCACATGGAAGAAATGTAAAAAATCAGGCACAAAGAGCTCCAGTGGCAATTCTATTATAGTTTACTGCACATATCTCAAGATGTAAAGCTTACATTTCTAAGGAAGAAAACACGCCCATCCCTCCGGTATATACATGCAATTTGGACTTGAAAAAAAAATTCTGTGTACATCATCCATTACGGTATCAACTTTACAATAGAGAATAAGGATTATCATTAGGATTTTATTCCTTGCTTGATTTTTCTTTTAAAAAAAGCAAGAAATACATCTGAAGCCTGTTCCTTTAACATTTTCAAGTTCATTGTAAATTTTTAAACATCAGGGGCATAATTTGCCTTGAATAAGATACATATTGAGCCGGCAACGTGTCCTCCTGGTCAAGAAGGTCAATGGAATCCTGGAATGCATCAAGAGTATAGCCAACGGGTCAAGGGAGGTTCTTCTACTCTGCCCTGGTGAGACCTCATCTGGAGTCCTGTGTCCAGTTTAGGGATCCTCAGCTCCAGAGGGACAGAGAACTGCTGGACAGAGTCCAGCACAGGGCCACCAAGATGATCAGGGGACTGGAACATCTTTCATACAAGGAAAGGCTGCAGGAACTGGGGCTGTTTAGTCTAGAGAAGAGGAGACTGAGAAGGGATCTTACTAACATTTACAAATTTCTAAAAGGGTGGGTGTCAGGAGGTTGGGACATCCCTTTTTTCTACTGTAGCTAGCAACAGGACAAACAAGGGGTAATGGGATGAAGCTGGAAAACAAAAGTTCCATTTAAGTATAAGAAAAAAACTATTTCACTGTGAGGGTGAGGGAGCACTGGAACAGGCTGCCCAGAGGGGTTGTGGAGTCTTCTTCCTCGGAGGTCTTCAAGACCCACATGGACAAGTTCCTACGCCACCTGATCTAGGTGAACCTGCTTCTGCAGGGGGGTTGGACTAGATGATCTCTAAAGGTCCCTTCCAACCCTGACATTCTATGATATTCTTAACCAATTAGCAAGAAACCATAATGTTGTATACACTTGAGTCCCTAAGATCTCTTTAGCCCCGTTCTTTATCCTAAAGGACTCTAAGTGTATCATTATCTTAATGCTGAATCTACCATTGGAGAAACAAGAGAAAACTAAAAAAAAAAAGCAAAACTGTTTAATACTACACTAGAAAAATAAATTAAAAGACAAAGAAAATCAACCACGAAGAAACGGTCTATACCTACTTCCATTTAAAAAAGGTTTGCAGTGAACAAAAACTTTGCACATGGTATCTGTGCAGTCTCCAGGTCAAAGTACTAAGAATCTTTAAAAGCTAACACACTCTATTTGTATAGATTTTCAATTGAATACAGGTTCTTAACTCTTTCATTGCAAAATGTTTAGTTGTTTACAAAAGATTCTAAAAACACAGATGAAGCTAAGTCATTTCAGCTTATTTTCCATTTAGAATGAAGTACATTTGAGGCCAAAATTCTACACTCGTTGCACTCAAATCCAGAGTACTGCCATCCATAAAGGTAGTTACAGACAAATAATAGAAAATTCTGATGTGGCACCTGTATCGATCTAGCCTTGTACTTACAGTCTTTCTGTTGAGAGTCAATTACGTCTCCTTCACACCCACACTTCTCATTCTAACACAAGGTTTACAATCGTAGAAAGTAACATCTATATTTCAAATTGGTTTATCAGACTCAACATTTGGCCTAAGAAAAATACTGACTACCATTACAAGTGTCATCATTATGTGCATGCCATCTTTTACAAGAATCAACTTATAGACATTTTTAAAACAGCTCCAGAATTAGAAGTCTATAACTGCTGCAAAGCTTCCAGACCAAAGCCAGTTCACAGAGCTGATTAAGCTCAGTCGCAACACCTTGTTAACAGCAGCTGAGAACTCCCAACCAACTTTAAAACATATTGAGCAACTCAAAGCATCAAGGATACTAAAATAAAAAAGGATGGATAATCTACAAAGTTCATGAGTTAACTAAACCTCTATGATACATTAAGTTTTTTAAGACAACAGGTATTTCAACAATATAAACCGATTTCATGAATACTCTTAAATTATGGAATACTTTTAAGTTTAATGTTCTGTCTAAACTTAGTGATTACAAGTATGGTTATAGCACAAAAAGAAGTTTTGTGGGCCAGAAGGCAATAAGCTACTGATGAGAGATGGAGGGGAAATAAGAGCCACCTGCTCTAGCTAAGCTTTTACTAGTTTTTTCTTTGTTCCTTGATGCTGTCAGCATCATTGGGAACATACAGAAATCTCTGTATAAGATTTATTTTTACTTCTCAAATTGAAATTGAATTATTCAAGACACCAGCATTCTGAAGAGGAAGAACGAACCACCTGTAGAGGTCAGTATTCTAAAAGACTATCAGTAAAAAAGTAAAGTCAAATCCCCCATTTAGGAGGAACATTATACTATGGGTGTCCAACAATAGATGGCATAGTCTATATGGTACAGTTTACTTCCCAATTTATATACAAAGTTTCCACATTAAATCAAACTGTAAAATTACTCCCCAGACTAGAGTCTTCCTCAACTCACATCACAAAATGTATGTTATAATCAAAGATCTTCCTGGAAGACCAAGAAATACATGCTCAAACACAGTTGAAAAGTTTAAAATACATACTGTACAGCAATTAAAATCTCTTTTACTAGATCATGAAAATGAGTTAGATAGAAAACAATACACATATTCTTAATGCACTACAAGGTGAATTTGAAATTTATTCAAGAACTTAATTTAAAAGGGTGCTACCACTTAAGATTCAGTTGAAGATGCAAACTCATTAATTCTCTGTGCTGAACACTACACTTATTTGATTATCACAGGCAAGCACCTTCAGTTACGGTTGTTCCACAGGACTAAATGTTTTCTCAAGCATTGCATTTGATATGTTCTACTGTTTGTATCAGAAAGGAAAAAAAAAATAAATGAAATGTATACGAGGTCAGTAAAGATAACTCTAGACTGTATCAATAGATGTTTACCTACAAACTAGGATCTATCTGTACCATAGCTGTATTCTTGTAGTACAAACTTAAATATTACATTCCGTATTTGTGTGGAAAACATTTTCAACCGATATATGAAATTTATAGTTTTCTTTTACATCTACTGCATCTGTGTTTGGAGGCAAAGATGGGACAAGTTAAGAATTACTTTACCAGATGTTTTTTTCATATTAAAAAAGAAGTCTCAACTAAACTGGAACAGAGAAAAGATCATTTTTTATTAATGACTGCAGGAAGAATAAAAAGAGGCAAAACAAAAAAAAGTTATGGCTGCAAAACAAGTAAGAGGAGTTCTAAGGATTCCAACAGTGAGATGGTTTGGGAGGGACAGTGAAGTAGAAAAGGACAAGGAAAAATAAGACAGATATAAGCAAGTGAAAATACTTGAAAAGCTTCAAAAGACAGTTTTTTCTAATAATCGGCACGTGCATGTACATACACTTCCCTGCCCTTCCTTCGTCCTCCTGATCATTTCAGTAAGTGCTCCATAGCAAACTCTGAGAGGAACACCCTGCCTTCAAGAGGGGAGGCATGTGGCCCACAAACAAATTTCAGTAGGCAAAGCTGTCTGCACGCTGAACCTTCAGCATTGCCACTAGGTGAGAGCTGCTGTTGGGCTTCCTCCTAGCTGTAGCATGGCAAAGTCAACCTCTTCTTATCTAAGCAAAACTCCACTTTTTTTGGATGGCAAACAGGGAAGGCAATTGACACGACCACCTTGAACAGATTAGGCTTTAAAAATTTAAAAAGGCACACCCCTCACCCCCTCCCAGTCTCTGCCTACATTTTCACCAAGAGCAAAAAGACAGTAAAATTAAAGCAGACATTACTTGGATAGACCCAAAAAAAAAGAACAATTCTTTCAATAACAGGCTCCATTTCATCATCTACGTGACACTGTAATACTCATTTTCCAACTTAAAAGGAGCTGATCACGTTACAAAACATCAGGTAACAGTTACAGGCAATATCAGACTATTAATACACTAAAATCACAGAATGAAAGATGGTATATAAGCACAATACTGACTTTGTGTGATTTAAGATACCAGCACACATGCAACAGCCCATCCTTGGTTAAGACATGAGCATATTGATATTAAATGGTTGGATTAATGGATTATAAAAAATAATACCATAAATTAATTCTGATACATCTCAGCAGAGCTGCTGAAAAAGAAAAAATAGAAAGAAAAAAGAAGAGATCAGCATTCTAGAAGTATCCCTGGGGGAAAGCAGCAGCCGATCATGGCACGCATTACCTCTGCCCCTTGTTCATCCATCTGCTGCACCCCAAGGAATGCCACAGGGAAAGCAAACATGTGGAGCACAGCTAATAACAGCAATTCTGTCCATATTAGAAACTAATTATCACCCTTCCCTATCAGGATCAGTGCTCCTAGAATTATAAGCAATTTACCCTACTAAATGCAGTCTAGAATTTAACACTCAATAACTCAATATCTTTTATTTTTCTAAATGATAATTTGGACCTGGTTATAACACAAATTGTATTTTCTGTCCTTTCTATACAACCTACTCCTGCATCTGAAGACTTTATTTTTTTTTAAGTGAAAGGATAAAGAGAAAGGAATTCTGCTGAAACAGTCCTGTACATTTTAACTCCCATTTCCAAACTACACAATAGCTATGATTAAGTCTATGTAAATCTAACAAAAAAAGGCAAACATTGGTTTTGTATTGTTTTACTTATCTTCTGGAAATAACAGCACGAAATCTCATTGCTCCCTACCAAATATATTACTTTTCATTAGATACACAGACCATAAAGCTACAAAATGAGATAAAAAGCTGTGAATAGCATTTTATATACTGACCTTGCAAATAGAAATCTGAGGTTTTTTCCCTGATCTGTTTTCATTCTACCAAACTAAAAATTAAGAACTGCTGAGATCCCTACCCATTAGACTGCTCTACAAGAAAGCAATTATTTACTTCAAAATAATCAACTGAACATTGTTTTAACTAACATCACCTATTTGAGGCTCTACTTCTGCACACAAGTTATTCCAAATGTTCTACAGCACAATCCAAAGAAACAAGAAACATAAAATACCAAGGAAAATCATGAGTGCCAAGACCTGAATATAAAGAGCATCAGGTACATATCAAAACTGTGTTTCTCTCCCAAGGAACTTAATTTCTGTTTGTTTTCTGTCCATCGACTTGTTGAGCCAAGTACTCCTTTAGCCCTCACAACCCCAAGTTTCATATCACGGCCCACCCAGACCCCAAGTACCCTACACCAAATTCCCTCAAAGCTGCCCCCGGCTAGCTGGCAGGTGCTTTTTTTTTTTTTTAAAAAAAGAAAGACAAGGTCAAGATCCCCCTAAGGATTTGAGCAAAACATCTCCTCAAGCGAGCAGTCTGAGATTTGAACTTGGGTCTGCTCCCTTGAGACTGCACATGTTGACTGAACGCCCTGAGGTAGCAACGTCAAGAACTGTTACAGAAGAGTTTACAGAAAAGTCTCAAAGATGTATGAGATGTATGTGAAAAGTATTCTAACGAAAATCACCCATCTACTTTGTACCTTTGAAGAAGACACACTGATATTATCATTTTTAGATGAAAGTGAAATGTTCTCGAAAAAAATTAATTCAAAAGCAGAATAAAATTTAGGGTCAGACACCAAAGAACTGTAAATACGTAGCAGAGTACAATTTCTTGTATACAGTCAAATGTAATAGCAGTATGCATTCAAAATACTTACAATGCTAGCTCAAAAAAAAAATCAAGAATAGTCAAGACTATATTTAGGATAAACTATATCCTTTAGCATGGAGAGATACAAAGAACAAACCTCAGGCAAAAATACCAGCAACTTGGCTTAATAAGATTACAGTACATTAAAAGGTGCTCATAAGCATTTTCTATAAATGAAATGTAAAGCCTGATGACTACATACAATCCGGAAGAACCAATCTAAGCTCATAATGAAGGTATTGTGACAAAGCTTAGTACCTGAAACACCAACAGAATGGTGCATTTGAGATGTAGTTGAAAATTCTATACCAATCAGAAAACAGTCAAGTTCAAGTGACTAGTTTTAGTGTAGTAGTATACTAGTTTTGTGACCCACATATTGGTTACAAGGCAAATAATGTTAATTTTATGTAGTAAAGAATATTACTCATTCTTGCAATTATTTTCTCAAAATGACAGCACGTTTACTGTGTTTCCAGCACATGGCTGGAAAACTTAAGTCACACATCAAATACCCTTAATGAAATCACCAATAATATATGCACATTTAAATCTGTACAAATACTGTATTTTTCTTGAACACAATGTAAAAGAGGTATTATCATCTTCTATGGGAAGTAACCTATCAGACTAAAGAAATATCAAGAACTGCATCCATTAATTCATTAAGTAACGACAGTAAAAAGAAGGTGAAAACTGAAACCCAGCACCCCTGCACTCCAATCACACATGCCCTCTACCAGTACACAGCAGTTTAGACTATGGTGGACGCATTCCTGTGTGACCTGATCTGAGTGGACCTGCTTTGACAGGGGGGTTAGACTAGATGATCTCTAAAGGTCCCTTCCAACCCTGCCATTCTATGATTCTATGGTTTTAGGAATCAGTAGAAGGCAAATTTGGTTTTGTTCTTCACCTTTTCAATTTTTAGTCTGTTTAACCCTGTCCACCCCATACACACAAGCTATTGTTATATCATCAGCATTCCTCCAGAAAACAGTCCTACAGAAGATAATCTAGACTAGCAATGACATCAGTTTTCCGAAACCACAATACCAGCACCAAGAAACAGTATATAGGCTCTTCTACCCACATCCTACTTACTTTTCTTATTTAGATTCAATAACTAAATATACATAATTATGCATAATTGTGCAACTGTACTTCAACATACAATAAATTCATGTTCCTTACTCTGTCACAATGAATCATCCCCAGGCTTAAGGGGAAAAAAAAAATTAAAAAGTACCTAAGTGTCTGTCCAGTCAAACATCAATTAAGTCATCACTAGTCAAGGTCTTTAGTCCTCTAAATGACATCTCAAACCATAAACAGATAAGTTTCATTGTATTTATAAGAGTTATCAGGAGGTCGTTGGTATGCACAACACATACAGCACGCTAAGGAAGAACTAAAATAAGGATACTCTTACACAAGTTCGTCAACCATTCTTGCCATCATTACTAAAATTAAAAACTAAGAAAAATCTCCTTCTGTAAATTGAATTACCTAAAAAGATTTTCCTGTTTGTTCAATTAAAAGGAACATTTAATCTTGAAAAAAAAAAATTTTCATTTGAATTTGAAGAAAAACAAGCCTTTGAGTAGATTATTAACCTACAGCTAAGTGTCCATAATGAAAGCAGAGATTTAAGCAGAGCTCCCTCCTCTCTTAGAGGATATTTTATTCTTACACATTATCAGTATGTCATGGCCACAGAATAAAACCAAAGGGGCAAGCTCTTTAATCAACCTGACACTCCTAAGGAGTGCACATCTAATCACAGACATCCACATATATACAGAAGAATCATAAGCTGCACAAGGAAAATGGGGAGTTGCTGCTTTTTACTAACGCACAGCAAGTTACTACATATAAGTACCTTCACATTCAGCGCTGGCAACACAAAAGGGAAGTCACATGCACAGAAATGTAGGCACATTCAGCAAGCTTCTACTTTTCAGTATCTACGCTTACCAAGACACCTCCTTCACTGCAGTGCACCCAGTGTTACCATGACATTTACTTTTGAAGTCTTCCATTCCCAGCTCCAGTCACATTTTACAAAAAAATATTTTTAAGAACATTCCCTATTATTGCATTTCATTTGAAACACACAAGGCCAAAAGCCTTCCTAGGAATACCATAACTAACTCCAGTGCTAAGCAGCACTAAAGGAAATCATCAAGATCCCCAAATATAAAGTCAAAATAGAGAGGACAAAGACAAAAAAGACAAAATGTGTTATATCCAGGACAGGAATGCTTGAACAGTCTTATTAAAACAGAGCTCAAACTTGGCATAGTATGTTAGAGGCATACTTCAACAACAGAATCACCTCTCTCCTCAGTACCACATACACAAGTGTCTGCAAGGCACTTCCACTATCAGCCATATGCATGTCCAAAAGGAAGAGAGAACAATTTACAGGTTGTGATTTCTACTTCCCTACAAATAATCTTGTGCAAGAGTGAATGACCACTAAACAAACACAAAAGGCAACAAATTCCACACAACCAGTATTGTCCTAAGCTATTAGAACAGTTATGGACAGGCAGATGACAGTTTCTGAACCTAAATTTCCATACCCCAGAAAACCTTAGCATCCTGGTTAAGCTCTTTCCCTCTGAACAGCCAAAGCCTAACAGCCTCCTTCTCCTACCAAAATCAAGCTAGTCCTAAGAGCAGAACAATTTTGTTCACTGCACAAAGTAAATCACAACCAAGTTCTACCACACGTGCAGTGCTAGCTGTACAAGTGAATGCTTTTCAGTCAGCTTGACTCTTATCAGTTGCAGGCCAGAAGAAAACCAGACAGGCTATTTGAGCAAAGGCTTCCTCACTGTGAGACAGCAACAGAAGACTTATTTGCACCAACAGGAGCCACTATGCCAATAACTTCTGTTAGTAAAAGCGACACACTTTGCAGAAATCTACATGGTCACCTTCCCTCAAACAAAAACGTTACAGCACAGAGATCATTACAATACACAACTTTAGTCTCAAATTGGCTGAAACTATGTGTTGTAAGATACAAAGTGTGTAATAAGAAGAGTAAAAACTGCCAGCATGCAAGCAGCTTCAATATAGACATCATTCGAGATAGTTAATCCAGCATCTAAACCAAATTCTAACAGTAATATCCTGTCCTGTAAGGGAAATGCCACTGCTGTAAGCATATTCTATTAGGCATAAAATTCTTAAGTCTTGTAGGAACTTCACAACATCAATACTTCTTTTGCAGTCTATACGTGATTCGAACTAGACCAGATATATAAATAAGTGCTTGATTTTTAACCATATGGGTAAAATTACTGACATGTTCACTAGTCCAAAGTTGCATAGCCTACTGAACTAAGGTCAATGTAAATAAATCTTAAGTATAGGAAAACAAAGGAAATACTAACTACATCTACTCTATCAATTCATTTAACATCAAGGGAAAAAAAAAAAAAGACTAAAAAGTGCATAAAAATAATGTCAGAAAACTACTAAAGTGAAAGTGACCAATAAGGAAAAGAAAGCAAGCTTCTATGGTGATTAAGAAGAACAATATATTCTAAGAAGCTGTAATAAATTGGAAACAAATTTCTGTAGAAACAAAATACTAACACTAGATCATCTGGTAGAACATAGAAGATAAAAGCTGGGAAGTGACAGAATTGACAAAAATTATCCACTAAAATTATCACTAAAATTCCACATGTGTTTAGAGATAAGAATCATAACACAAAAGACTATAAATGTTTTGAATAGAAGGAGAGATTCCTTTCCCTGAGAAATGAGATCACACCACAATTCAAGATACAACAACCCGCATCACAGCCTCAATCTATTTGCATACCATGATCCAGCAGGACGAAGGACGAAAAGGCAGCCGGTATTTCAGTGCTGACGGAAGCCAGACACCACATACCTGCACTGCTTTTTCACTTCCAGTTTGTTCATTACTACTACTGTTACAGAATACAGTATGGTATTTCACAAGTTGTTAGCATGCTTTACATTTTAAGCTTTTTTTAAAGAAAACATACGAAAAAAGGCAGAGTCCTCACACAACAGATACAGATGCCAAATTTGCATTTCATCATAAAGGCGTCCAGAATTTT
This sequence comes from Urocolius indicus, assembly GCA_013401255.1. NCBI lineage: Eukaryota > Metazoa > Chordata > Aves > Coliiformes > Coliidae > Urocolius > Urocolius indicus. The sequence goes on from WBNH01010992.1 coordinate 148,904, forward strand.
CAAAGACGTGGTATGGGACTGCTGAGAATTAAGTCTTTCGCTATCTTTTCCAGATTTATCTGAATAAGTTCAACAAACTTTCCCAAGAAAAAAATAATATCATTCTCAATAGCATAAGTCCAGATGCATGGCAAATAATTCTGTATTTTGCATGTGTATTTCAAAAATAACTTCCAAAAGGTCTAGAAAAAAGTAATTATTTGTGACCTGATCTAGGTGGACCTGCTTCTGCAGGGAGGTTGGACTAAATGATCTCTAAAGGCCCCTTTCAACTCTACTATTCTGTGATTCTATGAATTATCTTTTTCCTAAAAAAAAAAAGATCTATCAGCACTTTATTCAACCAATCATAAGGCTTCAGACGAAAAAGCGGGCTAAAAACGTATGTAAAAGCCTACATTTCCAGAATATACTTGTGAGAAGACAAGTGATTTTTAAAAGAAAAAAATATATATTTGAAACTGTTCTCAGATGATTATGATAATCTTCATTTGAGGCATTCTGAATGAATACACGTACAGTCAAAGTGCATAAAAAAGTATCTCAGACGACAGTCACTATTTTTAACGTTTATGTCCACATCACTCCATGTATCATGTATTTTTTCTTGTAGACATGCAAAAGAAAAACAAACAAACAAAAAAAATCACTTCTGCAAGACACTTCTGTGTCCAAAAAAAAAAAAAAATCAAAAACCACCCAAACACAGCACTAGGAATAGCAATGAACTGACCCTGGGCATTTTGTCTATCAAGACATGTTAGAAAGACTAATCCTAAGTTAAACATACGATGCAGAACTCAGAGTTCAGGACTGGCATTCATTTGTTTCATGTTGTACAAATGCCTGGAGAAATCACATGCACCTAGAAGCAATTAACTACATTAATGACATGGATGAAAACAAGTCCAAGACAATGCAAATGACCAAATAAAATTTTGAAATTAAGCATCAGCTGAATATCCAGAGAAAAGTGCAAAAAGTCCACTGCTACCAAATTAATTACATTATGAAAGTGTTAGCTGTTACATTAATACCTACTAATACTGCTAACAACGTGTTGCAAAACCTCAATCACTCTTTAACAGCTCATCTTTCTTTTAACTAGGAATTACTAAGTTCATAGGAAAAATAATTAATTCAGACCTTGAAAAGTACTCCACATCAAGGCCAGAACAAAGACGTCCCAAACAATCAAAACAAGAAACAGAAACATGGTAGCAGACAGTACTAAGCACACAGGAATGGATGTGGCCACGTGCATGAAAAATGCCAGGGGCAAAGTAATACAGTTCTTTATTTCCCCAACTTCAATCGAACACCACTCTTTATAAATATTGATGCTCTTAAGCTTTGTTCTGAGTTTTGGGATAACATAATCCTGCCAAAAGAAATATCCAAGTTCCTTCCACACTCTTGTTTCTTTACCACTTAAATCAGACAAATATTCTTCAAGAACAAGTTGGAGATGTCCATCTACAGTAACAAAACAGTGAAGGATCAAATGTATACCCTGCACACTAACAACAAACCAAGTGCTAAGATCCCCTCAAATCTTTTGCATATCAGGCACATTGAAAAGCAAATAATCTTCCTAGGGTAGGTTTCAATTGGATTTAGCTTCTAGGTTCCCATGGAAGATACTTCTACCTTTCTACTCCCCTCAGCTTTTAGTGTCTCTCCAAACACTAAGTTTCAGTGTAAACATCCAACTTTTCATAAATGCTGCTATGAAATTTAAAAGTAACTGCCTTAAATCACTTCATCTACAAAAACATGAGAAAGTAAATATGATTAGGGAAAGGGAAAAAAAAAGGAAAAAGGGCCTCATAACAATAATCACCTTCATTCATCACATCCACGTTGCTGAAATGTAACATCTACATTGGGGTGAACAGTTAATTCACTTTCCTAAAGGAACGTTGAACTCCTTAAACTGGCTCATATTCTCTCCTTCATTCTAAAACATTGTTCCTTACAGCTATACCAGAAATCCTATTTAAAGACAAAATAAAGTCATTGTTTTTGGAACACTTGTTTTCTCCCCAAACTGGTTATTTTGCTGAGGTTTATAGAATGTAAAGCACTTGGTTTTGTTTTGGTTTTTTTCCTAAAAAATAGTACAAACAAAAAGCAAGTCAAGACATACCAGTTTAGCAAAACATACTAGTTTAATTTTGCATTACAAAGGATTTTCAGAGGGCTAAGGCACTGTTTTCTCTTATGAGATATTTATGTACAATGTGGGTAATTGAGAACAAAGTACAGTTAATAAAGTACTTGTTTTTAAAGTATCTGTAGTGCTTGAAGTTTTCCCCTTTGACACGTATATACTCCGAAGTACTTCTTACACTTCCCCCTCATACATTACGATATAAAGAACTGTATTTCAGAAAAGGCTGTATTTAATGGTATACAAGAGGACAGAGTGTACCCTCAGCAAGTTCCCTGATGACACCAAACTGGGAGGACTGGCTGATTCCCCAGAAGGCTGTGCTGCCATTGAATGGGATCTTGACCAGCTTGCAACTTGGGCAGAGAGGAACCTTATGAGGTTCAACAAGGACAAGTGCAGTCCTGCATCTAGGAAGGAACAACCCCATGCACCAGTACAGGCTGGGAGTCAAAATGCTGAAGAGCAGCTCTGCAGAGAGAGACCTGGGAGTCCTGATTTGACAATAAGCTAAACATGAGCCAGTAATGTGCCCTTGTGGCCAAGAAAGCCAATGGCATCCTGGGATGCATCATCAAGAGTGTGGCCAGCAGGTCGAGGGGGGTTCTGCTCCCCTTCTACTCTGCCCTGGTGAGGACTCCTCTGGAGTCCTGTGTCCAGTTCTGGGCTCCTCAGCTCCAGAGGCACAGAGAACTTCTGGAGAGAGTCCAGCGCAGGGCCACCAAGATGATCAGGGGACTGGAGCATCTTTTATACTAGGAAAGGCTGCGGGAACTGCGGTTGTTTAGAGAAGAGAAGACTGAGGGGAGATCTTATTAACATTTACAAATACCTAAAGGGTGGGTGTCAGAAGGTTGGGGCATCCCTTTTTTCTACCGTAGCTAGCAACAGGACAAGGAGTAATGGGATGAAGCTGTAACACAAAAAGTGCCATTTAAATATAAGAAAAATCTATTTCACTGTGAGGTTGACAGAGCACTGGAACAGGCTTCCCAGAGGGGTTGTGGAGGCTCCTTCCTTGGAGGCCTTCAAGACCAGCCTGGTCATGTTCCTATGCAACCTGATCTAGGTGAACTTGCTTCTGCAGGGGGGTTGGACTAGATCATCTCTGGAGGTCCCTTCCAACCCTGTCATTCTATGATTCTATTATTTTTATGACGTAAGAAAAACAAGTTAAAATACACTGCAGGGGAAGGAGAAATTAACATGTTGAATCTAACTTCTTCATAATCATTAGGTTAGATCACATTTGTTTCATAACTTTAAAACACACACTGTAGCAGCACAATTATCTTTCACATCTCCGTTAAAGCCCAAGTTCTGTCTACTACATCCCAAAGGGTATTTATTAAGTATTCAGGATACAGACACAGTAGCAAATGCAGTTACATTTAACACAGTCTCATTTCTTGTTCCAGTCAGAGTAAATTTTGTCAAAACACCCACTTGATTACTGAATCTTTTTAGACGACTTGTTACCATATCCATGATTATTAGATCATGGCCATAGGCTAGACACTGGTACATACATCTAGCTGTCAAAGTGAATTGAATCCATTAAATACAAAGGATAGTTATGGACAGGGCTGTTTTCTGTTTACATATCAGGAAATCTTTTTACACTAGTAATTTTCTTCCTTGAAGAAATTTAAGCAAACGTTTTTATCTATGCTTTCTTATTTGGATGAACTTTAGAGCAATGAGAAGCATTTCTGATACTTGAAGGTGTGCTGGAACAGATTCTAGAATGTTGGCAAGTCCCAGACTGCGTTTCCACATTTTCAAATAACACAACTTACATTTATAAAGCTGGATTAAGAACTTCCATTAAGAATTTAAAAAAAAAAAAAACCAAAACAAAAACACCCAAACAAAACTTCAAACAAAAACCCCAAAACTATTCATCAATGTAAAAAAAGACTGAATTAAACAAATGAAGGAAAAAAGAAAACAAAACAAAACAACAGCTCCTCAAAGGGACACAGGAACTATGCAGCAAGGTATAAATAGAAATGTTACCTCTTTGCTATGTCCTTTAAAACTCAAGATTATCCTCTCTTCATTATGCAGTAACACAAATTTGGTAAAAGTTTTTGAATGAGATATTAATGACTGATTTAGCTCAATTAAATTACAAAAATAATAGCACTGAATATGGAGCAATAAGAATTGTTATTCCTAGTTAAATTTTAGATATTAATTTTCATGAAATCATTAAGATTAAAAAAGTGATATTAATAATTTGTTAACTTTTTCATGATGTGTTATTCCATACCCCTATAATTTAACATCCTGATAAAAGAGTAGCATATACGGAAACAGAACCAGAGTATCTCAATAAGTATTTAATATCTCAAGATGGAAGCTTGCTACATGAATTACATGAGCTGCTAATTTTGCTTTATAATTCAGGTTAAAATTATTTCAGAATTAGAATTTCAAAAGACAAATAGCTAACTTCTCATACGAAATTCCATTAAATCCTACCTTTGCAAAGCTTGATGTAATTGGGCCACTATTAATACATACCTACATCTTCAGAACACAATGGGCTTATCTCAACATATTTCAGTGAACTTATTGCAATAATCCCCAAAATAGTGCCTACTCAATCAGTATTTATTGATCCAAAAGCTAAAAGGACACATAAAGAGAACTGTTGTCCTCTTTTTTTCCCCAACCATGATTTGAAACCAACTGGCACAGCAGTTAGATGAAACTTGGGTTATTATTAATGTTTGTTCTCAAGGATAGATAGAGAGCTTCAGTGCATATGTCTGCTGATGCAGCATTAAATTTGCTTAAAAAGGGAAAAAAAACAACAAGCAGACACCTTGCAGAGACTAATTCCCTTGATTCACAGGGTAAATGTAATCAATGCTGACCTCTCCTTGGCACAAGATCTGGTCACCATACCAAGGTCCTTTACACCCCAACTTGTCTGTCCAGGTTAGACTAAAAAAATGTAGAAATTATAACAAGCCTTGTCTAAACCGCTTAGAGCAGCAGCTCAGTAACACTTCTCAAGGCCAAGTCAATCTGAAGCTATACTTCTTTCTTACTCTGAGAAAGAGGCAAGAGGAGGCAGGGACTGAAAAACAAAACCCAAGCTAAAGACCACTGGTATGACACATGCAGGCATTTGTTACAGCAGGGAGAAAGTTATTTCCAAGTACAAATTATTTATTACTTTATTCATCCTTAATTTCACTTGGAAGGAGAAAAAACAAGAGCAAAATGTTTGCTTTATTCTCATCTATATCTACTTTTCCAGAGAAAGTGGTAAAACTAAAGACTATATTAAATGAAAAGCTGCAAAGGATAGAGCAGGCTATATGAGTAACTTCAGAATTCTTCTCTTCTAGAGGCTCTTTCAAGTAACAAAGAATCACATACACATGGAAATCCAAGTCCACATGAAAAAGAATAAGGAAGAAATAATAAGGAATAATAATAAGGAAGAAATTAATCAACTCCATCCTTGCAGCACATACAAAAAAGGATGTTACTGCTGTCTACAGTATCTGCACTATACAAGTTGTCTCTGAAATCCTACACTTTATTTTGAGGAACAAAAAACAGATTTAAAAAATACATATATCTGATAAGACACAAGACGTTGTTAATTTGGTAACAAAAATCACACTCTGAGGAGGAAATACTTATCCACAAATATCTAGCCATGACTGCTGAAAAAAAAAAAAAAGGATCCTAGCTAAGATATGTTTTCTAAATAAATACAGAACAATATTTCTCTCCTATTAGCGTTAAAATACATGGGAGGAAGACAACCATTTTACTTAGAAAAAAGGAAAACATTAAGTTGAAAAGGACCATGAATAAAACAGCGTATTTTCACAACTGTTTTGCAGTAACCAAAATTATGGAGGAAACTCTCTAAGAACATTTTTTTCCCCAAGTACTACAAGGAACAAGTATTACAGAAAACTATGAAAGTCATACCATGATACTTTTGCAATCAACGCTACTTAGCTATTATGACAGCTCAATCCTTATACACACTCAAGCTAAATATGAAATATAAGAATTGTTCACAGTAGAAGACTTCAAAAAGCTGTAGCTTTATGACTTGGGGATTCAACAGCAATTAGCTGTGGGGGGGAAAAAAAAAGCAAATCACGTATTTCAAAGAAATCTATACTTCCCGCTATTTTTACTACAACTATGTGCTAATACTGACAAGGTACTTGCAGATCAATGCACTGAACGCTTCAGGAGATGCAACAGCTCTGCCAAGAATCCTGCCTTCAAAAGGACTTGCATTGCTATGGCAACAGCATGTTCTTCAGTATCCAGTTCAGAGACAACCTATGACACATGCATGAGAGATGGCCAAACTCTGACTGATTCTTCGTTGCAGCACAAGTCACATCGCAAGTGAAAACTGGTGTATATATGACAGAAAATATAAGGTACAAAGCAAGTGGTTTTGATGACAGTTCACAGGGTACTTGGGTATAAACAGCTCCATCTAGGAGAAAAAAATGCCACTTACAAAATGAATACAGACTACTCAAAAGCCAAAGAATATAATCATTAGCATATATAAAAATTGCATTACACAGTACCTCCCATATTCAGGCATTTACCCCTCCTCTGACCCCTGTTTCCCCTAACAGCATCAGGTAACAAGGAAGCAAGTATCAGGATATTGTAAAAAAGCAGATGATTGAAATTGTTACTCAAGATTCAACAAGTATCTTGAAAATAGAGTAGGTTTAATAAGTGTAACAAACATGTATAACTATAAACTTCAGTTTTACTATATCCTTCAAAAAAAACAAAGCCATCTCTTAGAATGCTTCACGTTCTATCCAGAAGCGTATTCACAAATGCAATCTTTGACATGTCTAGAAATTTCTTCACCTAACATGAAGACTTTTAAGCACCTGTGCCATATATATACCACTCCTGTATTTGTAGGAGTTTGTATACTACCACACAGTGACCAGTCAGTAATTCAAGTCACTAACAAGGATAATAAGCTAATTTCAGTTATCTATCCATTTCTGCACTTGTATTACCTAACAGTTTTCAAAATGTAACCAATAACCAGTCTGTTGCTGCTCACTCAAGTTCATTCATCCCTGATGATCAGATACACCTTTCCTGTAACACAACGAGAAACGTGGTTGTGTTCTTCACATTCCTACCAACCCTGGAAGAGTTTAGCAACCTTTAAGATTACCTCTGCCTGTTCTGTACAGCACTCATACACTGAAGACTAACACAGAAGTAAAAACTTTTTGTAAAGAATCACTATCTTCCTCAAAATCTTGGTGGAAGAAAGAAAAAGATTGCTTTAACTTTTACAGAAGTTGACTACTTCCCACCTTAAAGAGGTTGACTCACAAAGAAAGAAAAATAAAAGGCCCTTTTGCTGATTCAGGACCTCAAAGGCTGTTGGGAGACTATGTTCTGGAGAGGATATGGTCTCACATCCTTTAAAGCCTCTCTCTGCTTCTTTTTGAATTGTTAGGCCTTATCTAGCTAGCTTTGCAGGTAATAACATTACTGATAGTTTAAAAACAATTATAAATAAACTCATGACAAGAGCAACCGACAGGTTTTGATTTGCTGGGTTTTTATTTGGGCTTGCCGTTTTGAGAGGGTTTTTTGTGTAGGGCTGGGTAGGAGGTTAATTTTTTTTGTTTAGGATTTTTTGAGTCGTGAAGTTGTTAAAATTTAGCATCTTACAAATACTTGCAAGAAATAAAAATCAAATTCAGATGTTCCTGTCGTAAGTAATACTGACAATGTCCATTTTTTGTGTGTTTATTACTGTCCTCTGGCAAAGGAATACAATATCAAAGATATTTTCAAGGTTACCAAAATGAAGGCATTACACAGCACAGAGAAAACATCAGACATTACATGCATTTATACACATAAAGTGGCAGAGATATTTCTCATAAAAATCAAACTAAGGAAAAAGCTTTTTATTTACCATACCATTCAATCACCTTGCATCTAAGCATCACAAGCACAAATTTTGCAAAGCCACACTACAGAATACAGCCATTTGAACTCTACAGTAATAAGCACCACACATCATTTTTAGAAATATAGAAAAGCTTTTCATTACTTCAAAACTCGGTCATCTTCATTAAATCGCCATCTCTTCATAAAAGCCTTTTCTTCATTTAGTGTTCAGGAAGATGAAAGAGCAGCTATCCTCCTTATGGATTACTTCTCTATTACAAGAGAATGTTTTGCACGTCAAAAAGCAAACATTAAAGGATTAAATGATATTGTCATTTCTGCTCTTGTTTATTTGCAGTGGGTAGAGAACAGAACTGCAATGAAACAATCAGTGATTATTTTAAGCTGTGTTCTTTTGCAAGGATTATGACTCATGAAGTTGCTACATTAAAAAAAAAAAAAGGAATAGGATAGGTGTCGCATTGGAAATGGTTGAAACATCACAATATAAGAAAATGTTTGTCCTACAAGCAAAGCTGTCTGGTTTAATCACTTCACAGAGTAGCCACAATAGCTCTTGGAATAACACCATGACACTAGTATCTTGCAATCAAATCAACAAAAAATAAAAACTAACAGTGAAATCCATTCTCCTACAGAAGACTAAAAATACTTAAAGATTTTTTGAAATAAATTTATCTCCACATCACCCTCCAACATTAATGCACCACAGTAGAAAACTTAAAATGAGATACTTGATTACAAGCCATCCTTGCAGCATGCAAAATGCTAAATTCAGTGACTTTATCATAGGTTTATCTACATCTTTTACGGTTTAAATATGTTGTCCAACAGAACTAGAGAAACCAAATTTGCAAAGCAATGTTACTTTAAATTGAACTCTTTCCACTTCCGTCACATTATATACTAATAGGTATGAAACATGGTAAGTTTTAGGTTTCACTAAATCTTCTGTCTGGTTCCTTTCTTACTGTCTCATTCAAGTAAGGTAACGGTTTATTCTGAAACTTTATATAGACTTGAAAAATGCAGACAGTACACACAAAAACCACCAAAGTGCACTCAGTTTTTATTTTAGGTCAGACTTGGAACCACTCAATACACTAAATATTTTGTCTGTAAAACTTGCCCATGGAAGAACATGGACTATAAGCTAATTCACTTTCAAAAAACTATGATATACATATTGAAATTAGGAAGATTTTGATCCTACTCTAAACAGAACAGAAATAGACACCCTGTAATGCTTGTTTATATTGAACCAAATGTAAACTTAGATTTAAATTCATTTAACACATAGAACATGAACATTCAGTCTGATAGTCATTTGATGTATTAGACCAAATCTGCAATTTGTTTTAACTAGGTATGTTTTTCTAACAATTAGTTCTCCCTATTCATCTTTATATTTGAAAAAGAAAAACACCACACCACCTAAAATGTAATTTTCACTCAGAATACACTTCTATGAAAAACTGTAACCCAGCCTAACTTAAGTTTCTCCATGTTACCACTGCTTCATCTTAATCCAAGATGAACTCATTCACAGACAAGGCACAAACAAAATATTTCGTCAAGTTCTGTTAATGCAAAGTGAAGTAGAACATAAGAAGAAAGTGGTTCAACTTACTACTAGAATTCCACATAATAGAGACACAGAGATGCTGCTGTTTCTGCAGCTACAACTAGTATAGATAAAAAAGGTTGCAAAACAACAACAAAAAAAGCAGACTTCAAAAGTGTAACACAAATATCTCACATGCTTACAAAAAAAAAAAAAACCAACAAGATAAGCAAGCTCTGTAAAAGATCTGGAGTTAGAAATCAAGTCCACTGCAATAAGCAAGATTTACTTCAGAACAAAAGAGTTCAAAACTCTCAGCTGTATATAAAAAATATCTACCTATTTTTGAATTACCAATAAAGAGAAACTGTGTTTAATACTAGTAAAAAACTTTTTATCTTCTTCTTAAAATACAATTCTATAGCATGAGCACGTTCTGAAGTCTTCCACAGCATTAACATGGAAATGTACAACTTCCTGTCCAAGACAAATCTTTCTTACTTTTGTTCTCAGGTTTTACTATCATTCCTAGAGAGCCTCACTCCACTAACAAGGCTGTAAAGTAAACCCTTTTAATAAAGTCTCTTCCTCTTCCATGCCCAATTCCAAGTACACCGGCAATGATTGTTTTGTTGTGATGTGAGATTATTCCGTTACATTGCTTTAGATCAAGTAAACATGTTCTTCCCAATTTCAACTCCTTAATTTTTATATTTTTTTTTTTACATTCTATCTTTAGCATACAAGAAGAACCTAACAAAGTTCTAAAGATTGACTGGGTACATTTTAGCCCGATTATCCTCTGAAGACAGTGAGGTATTATTAAATATAACAAAAGCTGCTCTTTCTGAACATTCTTGGTATTCAGTTAGCATCTTCACCAAAAAAAAAGTATGTCCTTTATATATTTGAACGTTGTGTTTACAAACATAGCTTTGTTTCACAAATGAAAAAAACAAGGCATTCATTCAAGACATCAAAAAAAAAAATTATCATTATCTCATCTTGGACTCGTAACGCAAAAAAAACCAAACAAAAAAACAAACCACACTCCAAAACCTTGTCTCTATGACCCCTAGTAAATAATAGATTGTAGTATTTAAAAGGTCCAGAAATACTTCCAAATCATCAGGTTCAGCTATACAATAGAACTGGGAACTTACAGGCTTTCAAATGAATAAAAAGGGCCAACAAATAAACAGAGTTACCATCGCTACTTCAGGCAGACCAAAACATATGAAATACACTTCCCTTTCTTAGATTGATAATTATGCACTGAAATAATACCTTCTCCCTTTTCCTTACAATGCTTAATACCAGAAAAAGTGATTAGCTGTATACACAATTTAAAACTAGTGATGACTACTCAATAAACAAACTCCATCAAACAGTTCACATAGCAAAAGAAAATAGTGCCTTCTCTTAGTTCTTTACTTACTAATTAAATTCCGTTACTTTCTCACAGGAGTAGATTCAAAGCTAATCCATTGCCAACTTAAAAGAGTTTGCCAAGTTCATAGTACATTATATAGCACATTAACAGAAATTTGAACAGTATCTAGACTCAGCTATAGATGAAGTAGAATTAGCTGAGAAAAACAGCTGACATACCAAGTTGACAGCAAAATGTCTAAGGGTTTAAGTCCTCTGTGTGCAACAGCTGGAGCGAAGTGCAGAGAGGGGAAACTCTAGCACATATGTATGAACGACCAGCTTTTAACATTAAATCCCCTTGCCAAAGAACAAAAAAAAAAAACAACCAAAAAAAAACTATAAAAAACTATAAACATCCCAAGTCTTAGTAAATGCTAATACAGGTTCTACAGGAATTAAAGAGACTGAATATAAGTTCAGGTACTGTCAAAGCATACACAAGTAGTAATCTCATTTGCACTTCTCTAAAAAATAAGACCTGCAGATAACAAGAAACTTCTCAGTCTCTCTTCAGGATTCTTCTTCTACTTCACTCAAACCTTTAGTTCTTGTGTTTACATTTATGTCAACACTGCCCTCTGAGTAAATAAAAAAAAATACAGCAACAGGCAATTTCAAGTGATATTCCTTCCTACATCCTATTAAGACCCCTCCCCAAAGCATCTGGGTAGTCTTCATCACTTACAGCAAATGAGAAAAGTTTGACAGATCAAGATGCTACTGGCCAGGATGGAGGGTGATGGCTGGAGATTCCCTATCCTGGTAGTTCCACATCAGGAAAGGACAAAGCACTACTGCAACCCCAGAGCTGCTGAAGCCACCCAGAAGTAACATTGCAAAGATCTTCCTGGCTTTGTCAGGCAGTAACATTACATAGGGATTGGAGGTTAGATTCTGTGCTTGTACACACCATGATTACATCACTGCTCTCGCCCAGGGAAAATGTAACTGCTGGAAAGATGAGATGCACTTTTTGAAAACACCAATACAGCACAAGTTACAGTTTCCCTTATTAACAGCATAAAGTATATCTCTAGAAAGAAGACAATTGACATGAACTTCACACCATCACCTTAAGTGATAATAGCCATCTGAAAACCATGACCAATAGCAATAAATGATAGATGAATATCAATTTATGTGCTACAAATATCAACTTATGTGCTCACCAAGCTAGGTTCCAAACATCTAGCAATTCCAGTAACTTTTTCTTTTCTCAAAAAAAAAAAAACCCAAACAAAACAAAACAAAAAAAAACCCCACAAAAATGAAAACAACTGAGTAGCCACATGACCACAAACACCTTGCTCAAGAATGTCTGCTTGAAAGTTGGGTTATCAGTTCCCTTGATTTGTCCAATATTTTTTTCCTCTCGTCTTTCTCCAACGGGAATATGGAAGCAGTTACTTAATTCTTTTATATGGTATACTTTTAAAGACTGTTCATACAGTAAATATCTGATAGTTCATCTTTGTAAAGGTGAGAAAGAAAAGAGAACCAATAGTGAGACAGAGGCTGCCAACAGGCAAGCTGCAGTCACATACTTACTAGGACTGCACCACCCTCGTAGGTTTCTGAACACAATAGGTGAGGGATCCAGACTAAAATATTCATCTAATGTTTGGCCCATCTGAAGGGTAATAAAGTAGTCTCCCCTACAAACAACTAGAGGGGAAAGAAGCTATGGATATCTGTCTGCTTTAAAGTACAAGGCTTCTCCAACTCTTCCCAGACTCTTCTGAAGGAATAAAATACTCCCATGGTATTTTGTTGGGCCTTGTTTTATAAAGAACTGCTGATGCAAAATCAGAAAAGAAATTAAGAGTTTCCAAGATCAGCAAACAGTAATCAAGTCAGGTTTTGCTAATTTGGAAAACACTGTTTGGTAACTTAATAGACCTGCTAAAGAATTGCCATTGTGCCCAGTCTCAAGACACATGGCCCTAATTTAGGGACACTCAGGTTAATGGCATGCCATCAACTTAAATGGTCTTTGCATCAAGCTCCTAATTAGTAGCCTATGCCTATCCATTCCGCACAAACTCAGTACATTAGTAGAGAGAAGGGCAGCCTCTAGAATTTCCATAAAAGGTGACCAAACCGATACAAGCAGATACCTGAACAGACATACTCAGATATTTTTTTGCATGTAGATCTAGAATGAGGAACATCTAGGGGCACATAAGATTCACATCCAAAGCTGTTCACACACAAATGCCTATAATAATTTCTCATCAACGTCAGAAAAATGACGTGTCCTATTTTGAAGACTTCACTCTTAAACTACACCTCTTAGTTCAAGCTACTACCCCTTTGTTTTGTGTCAGACATCCACATGACCTTACTTCAGCTTTTTGACTGACACCTCATATATGCACTTGCATAGATCCATGCAAAAGCAATCCTGTTGGTACAAGACGGCTACAAAAAATGAAGATGGCAGGCCACATAGGAAAGACTGTCTGCAGTTTACGTATCTAAGAAGTTCTTTGCAAAACAGGGGGGGGGAAAAAAGCACCTTTAATTTAAGGTTCCACCCCCTAGACTAAAAAAAATTTCAATTACAGGAAGGATTTAAATTGAGATCAAACCTACTGGGAACCAGAGGAAAATGTCACTATTGTTGCCTATGGCAGGCATCAGAATACTGTGACTGGATTTCAGTGGAGCTACCATGAGCATTGGATGAAACTGGTAACCATCCAGGTTTGTACTGGCATACATTTTGCAGTTTTGACAAAAGCAAAACAAAGCAAAATTTCACTGCAAATCATACTGCTATTAACCACAGTAGCAGCAAATACAATCTGAAAAAAATGCTGATTAGAAAGCCTGACCTTTGCCCTCTCCTTCTACGACGTTCACGTCTTCCACGATAGACATGCTGTAATCTTCACAAGGTGATTTTGGAGGAGTAAAGAATGGCGAGTTCTGTTTTAAACAACAGGTATGGCATGGACTATTTTGTGGCCTAACTCACTGACTTATATGAGGTTACTTTTCCAGTATGTTTATTTTCACCAGTAGTCTGACCAAGTTATTTGACTTTATCAGCCGCTTACATGACTTACTGTCATAAGATACTATGACATATCAGATTACTCCACTTATTTCATCTGTAGCTTTCATTCATAATGGATGGACCAGTAGAAAAAGAGTCTGCTCTAACACCAGACTTCAGCTATCATTTAATCAAAACACAATGTTCATTTGTTAATCCATGACACTGTTTTCTTACAAATTATAGGTATGTCATATTAGCTGTTTTATTTATGCACCCTAATTATGCATACATTTTCACAGCATAATCAACAGAAATACTGCAGAATTATACCAGATCAAGCTGGTTGTATCAGAATTAATAACATCCACCCTAGTGTTTTCAATACTTCACAAAGCCACACCTGAAAAACAAACAGAATTTATCTATCCTTGAACAGCAACTAATTTGTCCTTTTAAACTGGGGGCCTGGAGGGTGGTAAGAGAAATGCATCACAAGCATTCCCTCCTTATAAACCAGATTTCCCAGAAATATACAGTCTTAAGAGCCATGCAGACATGCAATTGATTTTCACCTACTTAATGGGGGCCATTAAGCTGCATCTCAAATCACTAATAGGCTGAGGGGAAGCAGCAAAGGTGTTTTCACACTTAAGTTGTGACATGATCTAGGCGAACTCGCTTCGTCAGGGTGGTTGGACTACATGATCTCTTAAGGTCCCTTCCAACCCCTACCATTCTATGGTTCTCTGAAAATGAGAAAAGGGAATTCTATAATAGGAATAAACACTTTCCTTTAGTATGCTTGCAAAGATATTAGAAAAAATAAAACAACTGAATTTAATGGGAAAAGTACTGAAGCAAACTTCATTGTAATTGCCATCAAAATCACAGAAAGTCTGTGTCAGAGGTAACAGCGTTCTGTATTCAAAGAAAAAAAAATAGGCATCTGTGTATAGAGTGCTTTTCAGTACTAGATAGCTGAAAGGAATAAATACCTCCTCCTGTCATGTTTCTTTTTAAAAAGCAGCCTCTAGCAGAAAAAAAACCAAAAGGTTTTCAAACATTGTTTGTCATAAAAGTTACAGAACACTTGAAATTAAAGCAAGGTCACAATTAAATTTGAGTACTGGAAACTAAATGCCTATACTTAACATGGTCTTTCTACAACACTTAACATTGCCTCAGAACACAACTAACGTGGAAGTTTGTCACCTCTCACTCCTGCAGGGCAATCCCCTAGGTCAAGGCTTAGGCCATAACATTACTAGAATTAGGGCATACAATCCCACTAACTAGTAAATCTCTACAACTAAAAATGTTTTTAAATAAAACTCTCAACTATATACCATTATCTTGTCCCCAGAGAATTCGGTTGAGGTTGTAGCTTGTTTGATGGCTGTAGTGTATTGCTCACAATCAGTATCTATGTGATGATAATATCATAGTGGTAAAGAAATTCAAGGAGTCAATAACACTGTTTCTCCCAACAGGCTAAATAATCTGACATTCTCTATTTTTATGAGCCATCAAGAAAATAAGAGGAAACACAACCTACATATAGGGCAAGGCACATTACCTAAGAGTAACCTAAAAGCTAAACTAAAACTTTAAGCTTTATTATTCAACAGGAAGTTTTTCTCCTTTTTCATGAAAAGCAACAGGAAAGGGGGATGCAGTGCTTAGGTTGTACTCCCCACAGTGAGGTTTACCTGCCTCTCTTGGAAAAAAAGCTTTTAAGAAGCAACTATCTTGACTATTTGGGTTGGGGGTTCCAGAAAAAAAAAAAAAAAACACACCACACAATTAACAAAATTATATACAGAGGGGTTTTTGACAATAATTTAAATACTAAGACAAAAACACTTACCTATTTTAGGAAAGAAAAATGCTTTACTTAAAACATTTGCTACGTATTTCCACAAAATTATATGTGGCAACCAGTGTCTGAAGAGTTTGCAAAAGTATACAATTCAGAAGTTTTAAGATGCTTTTAAAAACAAAAATTCTCAAGTGTCACTAACACACAAGGTGTCATTTGGACTAAAAGGAACAGTTCTGACAATATAAGAGGCAAACAGGAGATGTTACTGCACAACTTCAAGCAACTACTTCACTCCTCTACTGGCTCTCTAAAAATGTATTTTCATTAACTTTACTAAAGAAAAAGAAAACCAAACGTCACTTTGTTGTGTTCAAAAAAAAAAAAAATCACTTCAATGTATTCAAAGAAAACCACTATACATAAAAAAAGAAAATAACACATAATCTGAAGTTACCTTCAATTTCTCTCTTGTAAGTAGTAATAAATGTACCCTTTAAAGAATGGGACAAAGTATCTGTTGAAAAATTGCACTTTCTATTCCAGGTTTAGTTTAAAAGTCCCTGAAAACAGGCATTAAGTGAACCTCAATAAAGCCACATGTATAAACCCAGTTACTTGTTTTCCAGAGGCACTGATAAAGGTTTGATGTGAGAGGATTCTATTCATCGAGACTTTGAGAACTACACAGTACTAGAAAAATTATATTAGCCTTACATTGTGTTTCAAAATTGCATTTTAAAATACATACTTGAGTCAGGAGTGTTTCACTATTTGGCATTTAACTTAAGTGTTTTTCCCTTTCATGCAGGGGCTAGAAAGTACTTCAATTGAACAGGTAGGTTTGATTTTATCAAACAAACAAAAACAAAAAACCACTCATAACAGATAAACAGACGAGTTGCATGTGAAGATGACTAGAGATACTTCACACTTTACTGGGACAGTAGTCTAAAGCATATAGAGGAAAAACTTAGTTACAGGTTAACAATGTATTACAAAGCCAGATCAAAACACCACATCTCTAATTAATCGAAATTACTTATGAGAACACGTACAAATGAAAGATTACCATACTTTGGGCATATAAAGACTAAGCTAAATCAACAAGGCTTAGCTATGTCAGCTTTCTGTATTTGGGATGCATCCTACCTGATCCACTGAACTGGCTGCTTCCCAATGTAGTTGGTCTGGTTTTCCCACTATTGACAGGTGGGGAAAACATCTGCAAAACGAGAAAAAAATATGCATTTAAACTGGCTTTGAAACCCTGTGCTATATTATCCCTGTAAGCTTTTGAGGAAACAATTGTTTTATTCATGAAAAGTAACAGAATGTATGTTTAGAGCCATGAAATCGCTAAGCAAAAATACAACTTTATTAATACCACCAAAGTTTCTTTTCTACATTAACATAAACTATTTGAAAAAAAATTAAAAGATCTACTAGTAATATGACAACTGAAAATAGTTATATATCTTAAATTTTCAACATGCATTTCCTCCTGATCCATGAGTTTAGAGTAACTGGATAAAAAGAGCATTTGAGAGGCAGTGGTTTTCTATCACGTTGATAAATCAAACACCTATTAGAAATCTGTTAAACGTATCACAAGGAAAATACCTATAATTTTGTAAGCAGTCTCCATTATTTATGGGCACCAAAATTTATTCTGATAAAAAAAAAAACACCCAAAATACCGGTGCCACATGCCAGCTTAACAAACGTTAATTATTAGATTATGCCACCACTGGGTAAGCCTGATTTTAACCAGTTAAACCAATTGACCCAGCTGGTATTACGGTATTAAACCTGGAAGTCTAGACATTACATCAAAGTTCAGGTGTCCAACTTGGCTGAGACAGAGCCAGCCAAGACCTGCACGCTGCTGCCCCTACTCCTCAGTGCGCTTTACCACGCAGAAGTCATGAGAAGACCTCGAGGAATATCCTACCGCACTGAAGTCCAGCAAGTCGCTCAGTTCCTTGTCGGTTCCTATAGCAGCCATCCTCTGCTGCTGGGAATTCATCTTCCTCCGCTCCTCTGATCACCTTCTGGGGCACAAGGAGAGAGAGGCACAGGCAGGACCTCAGAACGGGGCTGGGGCCGATCCTCAACACGTGGAAACCGGTCCGTAGCGAAGAAGGGCCTCCACTACCCGTGGCCCCGGCGCGGGGTGGGGGAATCCCAAGGGAGCGTCGCTTCGCCGGGCGCGGCAGCAGCTTCCCCAAACTAACCAACTCTCCTTAAGTTTCCCCAGGCTCCCTTCTCCCCCGCATTTCACTTCTCCTCCACTCCAAGCAAGGCACAGACACGCCGCGGAGGGGCCGCCGCCCGGAATTAAGTTTCCTCCCCCCCCTCCCCCAGGCAAGCGAAAGCAAATAAACAAGACGCGGCCCAGCGAAGTGCGGAGAATTAGCGAGAGATTAACCGACTCACTATCTCCGCAACAATGGGGCTGACGAGCGGGGCCGACGCTGCCTCAGCACAGCCCTCGCGGGCTCAGCATTATCGCCGCTCGCCTCTCCCCACCCGCGGGCCGCGACCGCCGCTCCGCGCCCGGGACCGCGGCGGGCCGGGAGCCGCCCCCGCGCACAG
>WBNH01010995.1:0-160051 GCA_013401255.1 Urocolius indicus
TGCTGGCTCAGGTTTACTTTGTTATCAACCAAAATTCTGAAGTCTTTCTCTGCAGAGCTGCTCTCCAACCTGTACTGGTGCATGGGATTGTTCCTCCCAAGGTGCAGGACTTTCTTGCACATTTGTGGACAATTAATGAAGAAATTACTCTGGTTCCACTGACAACATGGAGCCCAAGGACCCCCACTGCTGTTTAAAATCCTCAGGGTCTTCTCTTTATTGTCTACCTGAGCACTGATAAAGAATGAGGCAGAAAATCAGTTCTGCCCATTACCAGCAGGTTTCTATGCTGGACTCAGTGCAGGGAACTCTGTTATAGATAAAAATTTCTATTGTGGCTTTGTTGTTGTTTTCTTTTAAATAAACAGTTGATACCACCAGAATAAAACCCAGAAAGTTTTACAGAATAAAGATAACAATCATGAAAGTCTTTTATAACTGTAATGATTTGGTGATTCTAAGACCACTGAAGAGCATGTCTTGAATAACCAGTATTAAATGTCTTGTAATTGTCTTTTAATAACAGTGCAAGTGACCTGGAAAGTCATGGTAGTCACATGACAAGCTCATACAACAATGTGCTGAAATACATTTTAAGCCCTTTATCTCTATTCGCAGACGAACACAAGGCATGGAAGAGTGTGTTCATCCCTCAGATAGTTTATGCATCAGGGATATGATCATATTTCATAAATTTTGAAAGATATTCTGCTAGAAAAAAGGTTTGGGTTTTTATTTTCCCAGCAGGGAGTCTGAAGTTCCTGTGGAAATCAGGCTGCAGAAGAAATGTGCAGGTGGTGATGAGTATGTTTGCGTGCAACAGTTGTGTCACCTGTTGTAGCCAAGCTGTGCAACGTCTCTCTGTATTAGCACAGGCAGGACATGATGGGACCGGTCTCTGCTTACTTTTGCAACTGAGTTCACTGTTCAGAAAATGGTTACCAAGCCCGTCCAGTTGTATTCTGTTAAAAATATTAATTTCTGCCCCATTTGGCCTGGACTGATTGATCTGATGTTGAGAAAAGACTGAGCAGAAAAAAGAAACAGTGACTGCCGATGAGTGGTTACTGAGAATATTCCACCAAGTTATTCATTGAATTCACAGTTTTTAATCAAGTGATGAGTTAAGTGCATTTCTGGAAAGTGCTTCAGGCTCAGATTTTACATGTTCTAGGGGGACCACTGTGCCAGAGTTCAAACTTTGTATTTGCTTGCAGGGACTGCCATTGCAGAGGTCATTTCTCTTTGTTTCCATAGCTTTTATCACACAAGGATGAACATTAGATAGCAACATAAACTGTGTCTATAGCCTGCTTATGCCTCAGTCAGCATCCAAGGTGTCATTTAGTGTCTAATTTCAGACGGTAGGTACTGACCTTGTTTAAACCAGAATCTTCAGCATTAAAAAATTGCCCTCCTGAGAAGCCAGGACGTAAGTAAAACAGATGTGCCTGGATGGTTTTGTGTGCTCTATGGCTATGAGCTCCTCTGAGGAGTGCTCAGGAGTGTTGTTGACTTTGTTCCAAGTGGCTTGAATAATGTGTTCCTTTTAGAGCTTTTTATCACACTGATTTTCAAATTATTCACTGAATGTACTCATCCCTTAAAACTCCATTCTGCTTTCAGTTTTAAAGGAGGTAGAGAGCAGCAGAGATCAGCAGTGTAAGAAAGCAATTTGGTTACTGTAAACTCTTTCAAGCTGATGCACTGAAGTGTAACTGAATTCTGAGTTCAAAAGCAATCTAAATTAAAAGCCTGTTTTTCATTGTGAGCTGCCTCAAAAATTTGGCATTCACATCAGTCCCTCTTTTGATTTGGTTGAACTGAGCACTGTGTGACCTGACTGCTATGAATGTGCTACATACATTCTGTAATTATGAAATAGCACATTTATAAACTCTGTATTTTGACTGTTGGCTGTTCACTGTGTACAATTGCTTGGAAAAATAACATGAAGTTGAATCTGAGTTCTGCAATGAGTTAAACACAGATCTGACTGAAAACAAACTCCTTCATCAGGTGTCTTGATGTGTCTCCAGAATATTGAGTAAGGCAAGGCTTCTGCAACAAAAAAATAGTATAGAAAGACACAGTTAAGCTTTTCTTTAAAATACAGGAGGCATAAGGGACATTCACTGTATCATAAGGTTACATGAAAATATTTGACTTTGTTGTAACAATCATGTTCTCAGAAAACAATGTAATCTTTATTGCTTTTTAAGTTTTTCTACTCATTTGTGCTACCAACATAGTTTTGAGCCTTCAGATTGATAGCACATACTTTGTCCATTTGAACTTACAGAAGCAGCATTTAAATTGTGAATCTGGGAATACTTCCAAATGCCTGGATCCAGATGTTAACCCAACTAAACTGTAATCTCATATGAGACACGGCCTTGCTCTGATTTCTCCATCATATCTTGGCTTCCAGTGAAAAACACTCACATGCACTCACCAGATAGGAGACAGGACATACACTAGTTACAGCTCAGCTCCACATTTTGCCTTATGGTGCTCTGGTGCTAGGTATCCCTTTGCTGATTCCTTTCCACTCTTATGACCTGGTATTTCCTTCTATTATCTAACTGTTCCTTCTGTCTGTGGTCTTTTCCTGGCTCCTCTCTTCTCATGAACATAATGTTCTTCTCATCCACCTAGCTCCATTCATATCTTCTTTAGCTCGTCTACTTGTCTTATCCCAGCTGTAGTCTCCTCTTGTAATTAGTTCCTTTCTAAGTGCCCTATCACTTTTCAGGCCCTCTGTTTCTCCCAGACCCTGTTTCACTCTTTCTTCCTTTCAGAAGCTGTCTCATCCTCCTTCCTTTTCTCTCCCTGTCTAGATTGCTGTCTCAGTCCCATTTCTTCCTGATGTCTGCTCTTCAGCCCCTTGTTAACTCTTATTCCTTATCTATTCTTCCTCTTTTGTAATCTCACCTTTTTCCTCTCTCCATTTAACCTCTGTAGATCCCTAGCTCTCTCACAGAGACTTTTATAACCTCTCAGTACACACTTATTTGTCCAATCTCCATTCTATAACTACATGATACATCTTTTTATAGAATCATAGAATCACAGAATGGTAGAGATTGGAAGAGACCTCTAAAGATTGTCTAGTCCAACCCCTTGCTAAAGCAGTTTAACCTCGATTAGGTCACACAGGAGTGTGTCCAGGTAGGTTTGGAAACCTTCAGAGGAAGAGACTCGAAGACTTAACTGGGCAGCCCATGCCAGCACTCTATCACACTATCAGGAAAGAAGTTTTTCCTTAAGTGGAATATTTTGTATTCCAGCTTTTGTCCATTTACACATAGTCCTATCACTGGTCACTACAGAAAAAAAGTGTTGTCCCAATACAATAATTGTAAGTATTAATGAGGTTCCCCTTCAGTCTCCTCCAGACTAAACAGTCCCAGTTCCCTTCATAAGATAGATCCTCCATTCTCCTAATCATCTTGGTGGCCCTGCACTGGACTCTCTCCAGAAGTTCTCTGTCCCTCTTGAGCTGGGGAGCCCAGAACTGGACAAAGGACTCCAGATGAGGCCTCACTAGGGCTGAGTAGAGGGGGAGCAGAACATCCCTGTACCTGCTGGCCACACTCTTCTTTATGCATGCCAGGATGCCATTGGCCTTCTTGGCCATGACAGCACATTGCTGGCTCATGTTCAGTTTATTATCAACCAGGACTTCCAGGTCTCTCTCTGCAGAGCTGCTCTCCAGCAGGCCACCCCCAACCTGTACTGGTGCATGGTTCCTTCCTAGATGCAGGACTCTGCTCTTGTCATTGTTGAACCTCATGAGATTCCTCTCTATCCAGCTCTCAAGCTGGTTGAGGTGCCGCTGAATGGCAGCACAGCCTTCTGGGGAATCAGCCAGTCCTCCCAGATTGGTGTCATCAGCCAACTTTCTGAGGGAACACTCTGTCCCCTCATCCAGGTCATTGATAAAGATGTTTAACAAGACTGGCCCCAGAACCAATCCCTGTGGAACCCCACCGGCCACAGGCCTCCAATTTGACTCTGTTGATCATTACCTTTTGGACTCTGTCGATCATTACCCTTTGGACTCTGTCATGCAGCCACTTCTTGATCCACCTCCATGTCCATTCTTTTTAACATCGAAGAAAATTTTCTGTAATATTATCCATCTTCTGTTTGTTTACTGGCGTCTTCCCCATAGCTTCTTCCCCAATAAATAACAAACTATGAAACATAAAATGGCAGTTTTCTAGCTGTTGCTTGACTTTTAGCCAACTCGGTTCAAGTCATGCCCCATGGACTTCAGAAATTTGTCTGAATCTCTTGTTTTGCTCATCTTTCTTCCAAACTAAACTTCCAAACTAAAATCATAAATTGAAAGTTATGCCTGACAAGCAGAGGCCGATATCTGTCATTGCCACATCCTGTTCATTGTAGTCAGCAGATATAAAGGGTCAAAAACTATAATTCACTCAGAAAAAATACCTGATTCTAATCCATTATGTTGAGACAGAAAAGAAGGAAAGAATGTGATCACTGTTCTCATGCTAAAGAAAAGTGCTATTTGGTGAACACAGCGTAGGATGAACATTGTGATCCCTCAGATCCTTCTGGGGTCCTTAAGCTGTTTAAATGTTGAAGCATAGCCAGGTCATGGTTTTATGGAACATTTCTATGGAATTATATTCATTAAGTCCTTTGTTAGTAGTTATAAGAATACTAGGAAAGAGGTCTGCAGAGTGATGCTTTCTGGATGTGGGTTTGGTTTGTTTTTTTTTTTTTTACTATTATTTCTTAGTGAAGGCTCTGTTTTAGGAGTTCTAGATCTTCAGGGACTTGCCAAATTAAATACATTCAGATTACCACTTTGAAACATTTTGCAACCCGAGCTCTAAAATTCGTGTCAATAGCAGAAAATGAAAGAAAAGTATGAATTAAAGATTGTACCAGTGTTTTACAAATACAAGGGGATGAATTTAAGATGAGCTCAGCACAAATGGCTGATCAAATGTCATACTGTACAATTCCAAAGATAGGTTTTAAAGACTTACTTAAAGGTCAACATCTCTTTAAACTCTGCAAAAAGCACTTCACGTGACAGCAATTTTTCTCGTAATGTACAATAGAATTATACAAACATTTGACACAACTTTATTTGTCTGGTGTGTTGAGATAGCATGTCATGTTTACAGCTTAGTTGAAACCTAAGGGAAATTGGGAAGCACGTCCTACTCCTGAGGGTAAAATGTAATTTTCTAATCAACAAAAAGTGAGGATGAAAATGTAAATCCCTCAGACATTCTGAATTCCATCACGTTTTTGATATATAATTGTTTAATGATTTCCTGAGAGAAAATGTCACCTTGTATTTACTGGAAGATAAGGTGAATGAGATGTCTTAGGAAATATTTGTACAACATTTCTTCAGGAGATATATCTGGGTTTTTTTTGTAAGGTAGCACTCTCTCAGGTCCCTTCATTTACTTGAGGAGTAATGTAGCCTTCACAATTCAGCATTAGTATATCACAGGTTTTTGAGCTGTTAAATCTACATAGCACTAGGGAAAAAAATACTTAGAGAACAGGAATTTTCTGGAATACATCTAAGCAGCACTAGATAGGCGTTGTTACAGCCCAGCTAAAATGGAAACACTGACTCAAATTCTCCTGAGAGGCAAAATTGTTCCTCGATGCCTCCATGGAAGTCAGTGAAAAATTATTCCACATGCAACATTAGTTCTGACATTAGTTTGTACAAGCTAATGAATTAATCCAGTCCCACAAAGTGTAATTGAAGTGTCCTGGGAACCACAGGCACATAGACACATCAGCAGTACCAGAGATAGGTGAAAATGTTAGATTATGCTCAGTAATAAAGTAGGAAAAAAACATCATCCTAAAGTTGAGCTCTTGCAGTTGAGCAATACTTTCCAACTTGGGCCACTCTCTGCCTAGAACCCTTTTTTGTCTATTTCAGATAAGGAAAAACATCATGAAAATTAAGACTTATGACACACTCCATTACTACAGCAGGAACATCACAGGTTCATCAAGTACAATCTTTTGTGTTCAGTTTGGGTGAAATGTGCTAAAACTAGGTCCCTCTGAATGACAGGAAGAGAAACACTCAATATTCATCTACTGCCCAAGACAAGGTTCAGTGAAAAACAGCATGTGAGCATATTATTAAAGATTTATAGTGGTTCATGTGTAGAAGAGGCCATAAGGACACTTTAGAGATTTCTTAAGTGTGCAGCTTTGCAACTTGCACATTTTTAATACAGCTCTTTTTTTTTTTTCAAGTCATTTTGAATTTCAGCACAGTAGCAGAGAAGGAAAATGAGCAAATGCTGCTAAGATTATCCATCTGGCATAGTTTCTCCATGTAATAGTGTTAGGAAGTGTCAGCTGTCACTTGCAAGTGAGTGTGTGCAGGTTCAGGTGCCTAAATTTATCATGGAGGGTGACAGACTGAGAGAAATTCATCCAAGGCTTAGTTTTCCAACAGCTGCCAGAGCTTAGGGTGCAGCATCTACCCTCTGTCCAACTCACCATCTAAAGCATATTTAGGCAGTTGCTAAATCTTAGCGAGTCTCACTGCTGTGGTACAGCTCTCTCCAGCCAGCCGGGCAACTCTACTTTGTATGGAGCCACTTCTGTGTAGGGAGGCTTGCACCCCAGCTGCAATCAATGCATTTTGGCCTGGCCTTGACAGTAAGAAAAACAGCCTTGCAACAACCAGCCATTCACAGCACATGTCCAGTGCTGTCTCCATGTTTTCCTTAAGGAAACTTAAGGTTGAGGTGGTGGGAAAAAACTCTCTGACCTCTTGTGACAGGAGATGAGAGGACTGCTGGAGGCAGTCATGCAATCCTGCCTGCTCTTGTATCTCTGTTTTTAAGAGACATGGAGAGAGGTCCAGCAATATTTCCAGCTGCACCAGGGCAGCCCTATCCCTCACAGCTGTGGTGCAGCCTCTGATGTGTACATGGGCTCTGCTGTGCATTGGGTAGGCTCCCTGGTCCTGGGACTGCTTTTGGGGTGTAATTCCATCTTACTCAGCCTGCGCTTCAGCTCCTAGGGTGCCACTTTCATCTTCTCTGAAAGATGGGAGAGCTGCACTAGTGCAGAGCAGGTTGATCACCTGGGCCAAATTCAGGCAGTGTCTGAACAACAGAAGTTGGAGCTTGTAGAGTGTCCTGTTTCGTACCACAGGATGGTTTAGCTTACCAATACAGCTGGTGAGGCTGCTGGTGGTCAGCAGGGTGAGCTGTCACTTTGTAAGGAGGGAGACAAATACGCTTACCCAGAGCCAGCCATCATGCTGGTTCATAGAATCATAGAATGATAGGGTTGGAAGGGACCTTTAGAGGTCATCTAGTCCAACCCCCCTGCAGAAGCAGGTCAACCTAGGGTCAAGTCGCATAGGAACATGTCCAGGAGGGTCTTGAAGACCTCCAAGGAAGGAGACTCCACAACCCCTCTGGGTACAGGGGTTGAAAATTCAGCTTATGCTGACCTAGAGCCAAATGCTGGATTTGTATTTAGTAAGTTGTTAAATAGGACAAAAAAAAGGACCCACACTGGCTATTTTGAAGAGGACTCTAAATCTATTTAAACACAATGCATGAATGCACTGCCTTAAGTTTGGTACACAACCTTTGTCAGAAGACAAAGGTCTGAAGAAATTAAGGACAGAAGCATGATGAAAAGGAACAAAAGAAAAGTGATATCCACCTTGGAATATGTATATGATTTATTACTACTTCAAATTAATAGCTGCAACTCTTTAGGGGTACTGATATCTGTGCTTATTCTGAGAAATAGCTTCCTTATTGAGTCTGCAGATAAATCTAATAGCAAGTTCAACAGCATGATATTCCACAGCAAGTATTTACTGCATTACTGGATAGAATTTCTTCCCCTGAGGGCCATTGTAGTTTTACTGCAGACATTTATCGAGTGACATCCTGCTTTGCTTAATGGCTCACACAAAGTGAGATGAATTACAGCATTTCTGAGGTGGGAGCTGTGTGGGTTACGGTTA
Organism: Urocolius indicus; assembly: GCA_013401255.1. Classification (NCBI taxonomy): domain Eukaryota; kingdom Metazoa; phylum Chordata; class Aves; order Coliiformes; family Coliidae; genus Urocolius; species Urocolius indicus. Next base: position 8,024 of record WBNH01010995.1, read on the forward strand.
AGCTGTTGCTTAAAAGAATTAGCTAACCATACATGTGAATCATATCACATAAATACATGAGCAAGAAGACGTGAAGGAGATTCCTACAAAAAAAATAAATGGCTTCTTGCTGCAAAAGTGCAATGGAAGTAGCTGGAATAGATTTAGAACTGTGCATTTAATTTCAGATAATCTGTTTCACTCCTGAGAAACACAAAATGCTAATGGAATAAGTTGATGTTTGGCTATTTCAACCAAAGCAGTCTAAAAAGCAGAATCTAGTGTGAAAACCTGGGATTCCAGCATAGAAACTCTGTAGGCCTGCTAATTCCTTAGCTGAAAATTAATTTTCTTAAAAAAAATATGGATATCCCAGAGTGGTACTTGAGAGCAGCAAAAGCCTGTAACATGGAGAAATTTTCAGTTGGGGGTGTATCTAATAGTTTTTAATATAAATATTAAACAAGAACTCTCAAAAGAATATTGGAAGGTTAAATAAAAGGCTACTGAATAGAAAAACAAAAAATAAACACACACACACACACACACAAACACTCAGCCTCCCCCCCCGCTTCAGTACTTTGAAGTCCCTACCATATCAAATAACATTCCTAACTTGGATTATGTCTGACTGTGCAGTTTCATTTAGAGCTGCTGAAGAATATGCCATCAGAATAATTTTCTGGAAGAAAAGCAGTATTTACCTAAGGAAATTTTCTATTTGCTCTTTGAAAACAACAGAAACAAAATTTATCTTCCATCTGGAAAAACAGCGTCTAGCTTGATGGATACTATCACCTCTCAACTGCTTCTTATACCAGTCATGCTTGCAGCACACATTGGAGGATGTGGACAATAACCATGCTATTTAAATGTGTGAGAAAGCCAAAGATTTCAAAGTTTTTTGGCTTTTCTTTTTTGTAAAACCTGAGTGGCCCTTATAGTAACTTTGAATAGTACATCTTGTTTTTTTTCAAATAAGATTTTTAATGTAGCAACAGTGATTAAATCTACCTGTTGTAAGCCTTGGTGCAGTGAGAAAAACATACATTGATCCAAACATGATTGCTTACTTGGCTGCCTCAAATAATTAGAAACTAGAAGGTTCACCTTAGGTTTAATTTAATTTAATCAATTGGTTCACATTCACCCATGTACAAGTCAAAAGTACATTTACAAACATTAGATGGAAACCACCACAGACCACCAGCAATGGTTCTGTAAAGCTGGTGGCTGAAAATACTGCAGAATTCATATCAGTCTAATAAACCAAAAGATATGTGAGATGAAATCTAAGATAAGGACAAAGTGGTTCCAGAGGAAAATCAACAAGAAAGAGATAAGGACTGAAAATACTGGACTGGAGGGGATTTGGTGGGCAAGGGGGATGAGACTCACCTTAGTGTAAAGGTGGCTTTTGAAAGTAACTGTAAACATTTCCCCCCCCCCACCCCCAAACTACAAAGTGTACCAGGCTATTTATCAGTGTAGGAGATTCCCAAGACAGTTTGATGAGCCTGGCAGGATTGCTTGTAAGAAAATTTCTTAGGCTTCCCTGTAAATTTTTCCTCAGATGACGTGTGACTCTATAGCTGAGCGCCCTTGTGTAGATCATTATGTAGACAACCCCAAACTTCCTAGTTAAAGGAATGGGTTTTAGGTGCTTCAAGTAAGGTAGCCAGGGTAGGAGTTGAGTATAAACAGCAATATACTTATGCTCAATCTGAGGCCCTTGTGATCTCAGCTACACTAGAAAGAAACAAACCAATATACTTGAAGGAGAAGAACAGGATGTAAATAGCCTTTGGAAAGTGTGATCTTTGTGATAGTGTTTGCATGTGACTTAGCATCTGTTTTTCTTTATTTCAGCTAAACATAAATCCCTCTGGGTGTTAGCATCCAGATGAATTATATGTTCTGATGTTTGACACAAAGACTAGCCTGAATTTAAGAGTTCTTCATAGGCTTTTACTCTTGATTACACATTTCTGAAATTATCTGTAAGAGTTACTTTTCATCCTGCTCTCTTTTTCTTCTATGCACTCTTCTTAATTTAGTAGCAGATAGCAAAAAGTTCTTTGCAACAGATGAAACCAAGGAATGACCTTACCTTTCATGAGATTGCATATACTGACTTTGCTCTGCAGATGACATAGTCCGAATATGCACTAGATTTTGACTGCCCTACTGAACCTTCTTAATGAGCTCATCCCGTGAAGAAGAGAAAACTGGAGAGAAAACAAAAGTAAAATAATGAAAAAATATGTGAAAAGGAAAGAAGACAAGATATTATTTAAAATGGTAAAATATTTTAAAATTATTCCTAAATTTATTGTAAATTATTTTTGCCTCAAAATTTCTTCTTCCTTCTATTTGCCTATACTGCTTTACAATTTTTTTGGCCTCCTTCATGTTTGTCCAAAGTTCTCCAAAAGGTAATCTCATGGGACAGAGTTCCAGGCAGCTTTTCAAATTTAGTTCTATTAAAAAAGCTATGTAAAACTCCAGCCTCAAACAGCTCGCCCTTAACTAGGTTTGTGTTGCTAACATAAGATCCCGAATAATGACTGATGCATATTTGTGCCAGACTCTGCAGACTGCCTCAACTGGGTTCATGGCTTTGTTTATGGCTTCTCAAAACCAGATCAATTTGCAGCTTACAGCTGTTAGATAACAAGATATATATTGTGACCTCCTCTCTCTTTCCTACTCCAGGCTTTTGTAAATCTCATGAAAATGACTTTCAAGCAATCCCTTATCCAGTCACCATTTACTATATTCTGAAGCGTCTGTGGTCCTGTTGGAGTCTATAAGCTAGAGTTTCATGAGTCTCATGTGTCTTTTTACCAAGGAAATACAGGGTTTTTTTTCTCTGTTCTTTTCCCTCTTTCCTCAGGGAGACAAAAAAAAAAAAAAAGAATATTTCAGTCTCTTGCTTCACGCAAGGTCACATCTACAGACTCTCTTCTACAATGCTTCGTTGCTGCAAAAGGACAAAAATTGCAAAATCTGACCACAAAAGATGTTAGTACAAAAGAAGTCATGACTGTTTTTCCATATTTATGATTTTATTTTTACTTTTCTACAATGTGAGAACTGTTCTCTTTGGTACATTTGTTGGACATACGAATTTTGGTGTTGCATTTGCACGTTAATTAAGTTGTCCTGATAGAAGCTACCTAATACTCTGAACAGAGGTAGTGTCATATGTATGTGTTCACCTAAGAGAAAGAGGCAAGACGGTACAGAAAGATTTTTTTTTTTTTCTGTGAAAACAGATGACAATCAAAAGAGGGCTTGTTGTGAACTTCAGGCATTAGCTCCCTGATGTTGGTCTGTGGACGATCAGATCCTGCTCTCTCAAGAGGCACTGCATACCACATGTCTCAGTACAAAGCAGTGGACTTTTTAATAACACCGACTCTGTTCTATGAGATGGCAATTCTCCAACTTACATCAGTAGCAAGACAAATTGGAACCAGACAGATTTATTTATATGGGTTAGCAAAGACTTCTTATGTGTGATAACTTGCCACAGGAACAGCTTTTGAGATAGCTGCTAAAAGAAAATTGAATGCCGTGATACCATGTTTATTTATGCATCTGTTGCCACTGTTCTTATTTACACGATCCTGGAAATTTTTTAATGTGCTTTACTGCAGACAAATTTTATTGCACATTTGAAGCATTAAGTTCATACTTGTAGAGCTAAGTGGTAAAAAAGCCTTATGTTGAGCCTTTTTGAACAGAGTGTGTCTGTTCACATGTGAGACTCATCACATGTCCCATGGGAGATTAGAGATCACACAACTTCAGGAGCTCTGGGTGCTCTCCTAGTCTCATCTCAGAGATCATTTTCTTAAAAGCGCATTCTGAGACTCATCCATACCTGCAGCCATATTTCACCTCTGGACAATGCCAGGAAATGGAATGGGAGTGAGATATTCAAAGCTATCATGTCTGTAGTGCAAATTTGTAATGAAAATTTAAAAACTCTTTGAAATATATCACAGAATCACAAACTGGTCAGGGTTGGAAAGGACCTCTAGAAATCATCCAGTCCAGTCCCCTGCTAAAGCAGGTTCACCTTCATCCAGTCTGTCATGGTTTAGCAAGGAGTTGCTTTTGCTTAGTAACAGGGGGAGCGGGTTGCAGTGAAGACCCGGTAAAAGTTTTTTAGACTCTCCCCCGACTCCTGGGTTCAGACCCACCCCCGGGCCTGGCTGGGCCAATCTGGCGCCTCTGCGATCACTATTTAGGGACGGGAATTTGAGGTGCCAGGCAGGAGGTGTAAGAGTGGTACAAGATGGAGGCGACCATGCGGACCCCACAGTCGGAGAAGGAGGAAGGATGGAGCATCAGACCAGAGACCCCTCTGCAAGCCGTGGTGAGAGTGCAGCCGGTACCCCTGCAACCTATGGATCAGCAGCAGCAACTTCATGTGAGTGTGCCCGGACGGGCCAGAGACTGTGTGGGGGAGGCGGTCATGGCACAGGACATGCTGGAGAGCCTGTGCACCGCAGAGCAGCCCCACACGAGAGGCAGAGAGGAGCAGCAACTTTTGGGACAAATGAGCATCGGTACAGCCCGTGCAGGGCTTTGGGACAAATGTGCGTCGGTGCAGCCCGTGCAGGGCTGCCATGTGTGTGTGGTACCTCACGGACTTGCAAGGAGGACTGGTGCGGAACCCACTTGCCCTGAGGTGAGACAAACGGCAGAAGCCACCAGGAACAGACTGACTGAAACCCCCACTCCCTGCCCCCCTGGGCCGTTCAGGGGGGACGGAGGTATAAAACACCGGGATCAGGGCTCTGAGCCCGGGAAGAGGAGAGGGGTGGGGAGCAGGTGGTCTTAAAGGGCTGGTCGGACTCTTCATCTCTGTACCATTCTGTGTTGTTTTGTTTTGGTTCTGGTTTTTGGGGTTTTATGTTTTAGTTGGTATTAAATTGTTTTCTGGTTTTTCTTCCCCAAGCCGAGTAGCCTGGTCTGTTTTGTCCTGCACCTTAAGCGGCAATTAAGCCCTCCCTGACCTTTAGCAATCCTTAAGTCTTCGGTACTTGAGGCTAATCGTGGTCTTTTGTTCCCTGATGGGCCTAAACCACGACACAGTCACACAGGAATGTGTCCAGAAGGGTTTTGAAACCTTCAGAGAAGGAAATTCCACACCATCCCTGGGCTGCCTGTACCAGGGCTCCCTCACCCTCACAGGAAAGAAATTTTTTTCTTAAATTAAGTGGAACTTTTTGTCCAGCTTTTGTCTACTACACATAGTCCTATCACTAGAAAATACAGAAAAAAAGTGTTGCCTCATCCTCTTGACATACATTTTTCAAATATTTGTAAGTATTAATGAAGTCCTACCTCAGTCTTCTCCATTCTGAACAACCCCAGTTCCTGCAGCCTTTCCTCATAAGAAAGATGCTCCAGTCATTATCTTGGAAGCCCTATGCTGGACTCTCTCCAGAAGCTCCCTGTCTTTCTTGAGCTGGGGAGCCCAGAGCTGGACACAGGACTCCAGATGAGGCCTCACCAGGGCAGAGTAGAGGGGGAGCAGAACCTCCCTTGACCTGCTGGCCACACTCTTCTTGATGCATCCCAGAATGCCATAGGAACATAGCAGAAATTAATCTGACAAGGGTGACAGTGCCTTCTGAGAGGCTTATTAGGTCAGACAGAGCAGTCCATGGCTGTGTCTATACGGCCTTCAGGTTCCATCTGTTCAATCTTTGTCCTAAATAGTTTGTATGTTTACTTACCACAATCACCACTAGAAGTCATCCATGAAAAGCTCCACTAAAGGGATAGATTTCCTTTAAATATCCATAGCTTATGTAGTCTAGCAAAGTAAGGACCAAGGAAGGACATAATTGCTCTGTTAAACCACTCCAGTGGGGTAGATATCATGGAAAGATTAATATTTATGTAAAAGAGGAAAGCTGGCATAAGATCAAATGCACGGATGCCTAGTTGTGAAGTGGATTTCTATTCAGCCTTATGAAAGAGGCATTTTGAAAAAAGAGTTATACCAAATTATGAGAGGCAAAAATAATACGTTTTCAGAGAAAAGCAGGAGATCGAGTCAACAATTTAATATATTCCTTCCAGAATTACGTTTTTAGATTATTCTAGTCCTGGTATTTAATTTTCTCTCTCTCCAGCATTTTTTGTCATCTTCAGTTCTAAATGATTTCCCACAGTATAGTGGGAAAATATCATAATTAAATTAAGGGAGGCTTATTTTAGACAAATTACATTAACAACAATATTGCAAATACCCTTTTGACAGCAATAGAGAAGAGAGAGAAAAAAAGATGTCTAGTTAATCAGAGCTTCAAATACACATATTCTTTTTCATGTGTTTTAGAACAAAACTACATATAGGTTTAACATAAATTACTCTAACTAGTAGCTATGAGACCAGCTACTTAGATTAAAATAAACTGAGTGTAAAAACCAGAGCTCCTAAATAGATATTTGCCTCTTCTGTATAAACATGGAAAATCCCAAGATTTACAGTATGAATAACACCTTGGCTGCTAAAGTGCAGTATGTATCATATCACTGGCTTCTACAGAGATTATAACCCATATAGAGCTCCTTCCTCATTTAGGATTTTTTTTCAGAATTTTTCAGGATAAAAGAATTTGTAACATTTATTTTTATTGCATTTTTAAGGACTATAAATCATGGAATCATAGAATGGTAAGGTTGGAAGGGACTTTTAGAGATCATCTAGTCCAACTACCCTGCAGAAGCAGGTTCATCTAGATCAGGTCACGTAGGAACGTGTCCAGGTTGGTCCTGAAGACCTCCAGGGAAGGAGACTCCACAACCCCTCTGGGCAGCCTGTGCCAGGGCTCCCTCACCTGAACAGTGAAATAGGTTTTTTCTTATATTTAAATGGAACTTTTTGTGTTCCATCTTCATCTCATTACTCCTACCATAGATAAAAGGAATGCCCCAATCTCCTGACACCCACCATTTAGATATTTGTAAATGTTAATAAGATCCCCCTTCAGTCTCCTCTTCTCCAGACTAAACAGCTCCAGTTCCCACAGCCTTTCTTCATAAGAAAGATGTTCCAGTCCCCTGATCATCTTGGTGGCCCTGCACTGGACTCTCTCCAGAAGTTCTCTGTCCCTCTTGAGCTGAGGAGCCCAGAACTGGACACAAGACTCCAGATGAGGCCTCATCAGGGCAGAGTAGAGGGAGAAGACTCTCCCTTGACCTGCTGGCCACACTCTTCTTGATGCATCCCAGGATGCCATTGGCCTTCTTGGCCATGAGGGCACATTGCTGGCTCAGGTTCAGTTTATTATCAACCAGGACTCCTAGGTCTCCCTCTGCAGAGCTGCTCTCCAGCGGGTCAATCCCCAGCCTCCAACTCGATTCTGTGCCATATGCTATAAAGCTATGGGAATGAAAAAAATGGCATCAACTTAGTTTCTTTTTCCAGATGGAAGAAAATCATTGTCTTAAACCAACACCTGAGTATCACAAAAACTAGGAAAGTAGAAGTTAGTTCGTTCATTTTTCTGCCCAATTGCCTTGGTCTCAGACCAATTTTTAGAATTGCATCTAAAAATACCATTTTGGAAAATGACATTTTTTTATGACTTTGTGTCCTAATCAAAGTGCTACAGCTCAGTAGAAATATACAGACACAAAACTGTGGCACAGAAATCTTTCAGAATAATTTAATTTTCCATTTTTCACCTTCCCAGGTCGCTGCCTGGCCAATGGGTCCCAGGGAAAGCCTCCCATAACTATGGGTGTAGAAATATGGAGGCAAATTGCATCCAGTGTGTTCTCCATCAATGCTGGTGTGATCTGTATTCGGGATAGGGTGGCATTAGGTTACAAATAGAAGAAAAAACATGTTGGACAAGTACAGTTCTGCAGTCTCCAGAAAGAATAATGTGTGTCTTCAAACCAGCTTTGCAGAAAGAGGTGGATTCACAGCTTTGCCTTCTTTCTAACCATTTTTGGCTGGAGATCTAATGATTTTAATCTACAGATTCATTTCTGTTCCCAAGAGAGGATGTGGCTAGCAGAACAGACAGGCTCTATGTGCTCACTGGCCATAAAGTAATCTCTAGACAATATTTTCTGTGTCTAGAATTATTTTCAAATGGATTAACTCATTCTGTGTGCCAAGACTTTATTTTGTGAGATGACTGTGATTTCAGAATAACTAACAGACACAGCTACTCTCAGCTTTACTTTGACAGTTAAAAATAAAAAAATTTAAAGCAGTGGATGGCTTAGAAAACTGCCTAACATCCACTTGTTTGATTTTGATTTACTAACCCTTTTTGAACTCATAACCTTGCTTATTTTCTCCAGCATCCCTCTAACAGCTTACAGCTTGACTACTTAACCTACTCCAGCCAAAGCTTCATACACCACTGACATTATTCTCCATTGCCTCAAAGATAAGTGAGGATGCTGTCAGACCCATGAGGAATGAAAAGCAGACAATTATCTCATCTTGTCTAGGTCACAGTGTAAGGGATAGAGACTTCCAGATCACCCTCCTTTCTTCTACCATACACCATTGGTCCCATCTGACTTGACAGTACCTTTTTTTTCAGTTTCTTTATAGCACAGATGTAAAGATCATGTAAACTTGACCAAGTTTTACCAGACTCTAGGGATTGAGGAGCTTCTTACATACAACACTAATTTTTAATGAAGTTTTCAACCATAAATAAAGTATGAAGAACCTTTTGGTAGTGTGAGCTGTCTTCATAGCATCTTGTGAAATCATTTCCTGAAAAGCTTGAAGGTAGTTAGTGTCAGCAACCTTAGCTGGTCTCTCACATTCAGGCTGGATTAGCTGATTTCTTTAAGCTTCCAAGCAGTAATTTTGTTCTTTCTGCAAAATAGCCTGCCATTTGTTTAAAGCTGATAACATTTTTCCCGGCTACAGTGTTAAAAGATGATGGAAACTAGCAAAAAAACCCTGACTTACTGCAGGGTACTGATGACAGCCTTTTATCCACAGCCCCTGTGGGGACTCTGTGGTAATAGATAACCTATGGCTCCCAGGCCCCTTGAACAGTTTTCATCTGAATGCCATAGTTGCAAGTGCAGACACATGCTCACACGAGCAGAGAACAGGCACTGGTGCATTGATCCAATGGCAGCAAGTGCAGACACCTAGCAGGCATCAGAGAGGAAGTATTCAGCACACATCACCCAGGCTGCATTTACAAATTGAACTTTCAGCCCTTCTAATTAGGCTGATAAGCCTCAAAATATCAACCAGTACCCAGGAGGCTTTTTGAGTCTAAAGACAAGCATTCACGCATTTACAAAGAATTTTTTCTGTCCCTTCATCTGTGTTAGCCAAGTGACTGGGAGAGGTTTTAACACAAACTGTCACCAACATTACTGCTGTTGTACATTAATACCCATATACATTAAATCCATGCACTTAATCAAGCATACATATTCCAGGCAGTGACTGGCTACTTTACCTACAAGAGCTTACAAGCTCTCATCTGCAAATTAACTGCAAACATTTTAACAAACCTGTTAGTGTTCACAAAGTTGGGGGGAAAAAACTCATATAGAATCATAGAATGGTAGGGTTGGAAGGGACCTTTACAGATCATCTAGTCCAATCCCCCTGCAGAAGCAGGTCCACCTAGATCAGATTGCATAGGAACATGTCCAGGTGGGTCTTGAAGACCTCCAAGGAAGGAGACTCCACAACCCCTCTGGGCAGCCCAGTCCAGTGCTCCATCACCCTCACAGTGAAATAGTTTTTTTCTTTTTTTTTCTTTTTTTTGTTTAATTGAGATTTAATTAATCTGGTATTTTTAATAGTGTCAGTTAAGCTACCTGTTTTTTACAGCTGCTTGCAGAACTCCCTTTGTGATATGGTCCAGAAGCAAAGGCAATTATGTGCATAAGCTTTTAGTACAGTATGCTGATCTGCCTCTCATAAGAATGGAAAGCTTGCTGGAAGTGATAAATATTAAAGAAAAAGATCTTTACAGGTTTCACTGCAGAGAAAGCTGTTATGAAGCTGGCAAAGCTTCCTATGTCTCTCTTTTCTCATATCCAAAATAAACAAATCTGAATTTTACATCTGACCACAGCTGGGAGTTGGGAAACACAAAGATAAGCAGAAAATATATGGAGATATATATGTATATATATATATGGAGATATATATATAGGATAGAGTTAACTCCTATGAGGAACCAGGTACTCAATCCCATCCTGCTGTCATGCCTGGTATACAGGTGGGCAGCTGGCCAGGAGGAGATCGCTGCCAGGATCACGGTTTTCAGCTGCTGGTCCAGAGCCATCGGTCAGGTCCCAGGTGATGAGCAACTGTGTCACGCACCAATCTTCTTTGTGTAATTCCCTCATTTTTGTCATTATTGCTCCTTCTCAACTTGTTTTGAACTTTGTTTTATTAAACTGTTCTTATTTCAACTTACTCGGGCTGTTTTCCCTTCTCTCTGGTCCTCTCCCTGGGGCGAGGTGGGGGGGGGAAGTCATGTTTTCTCCCCCTTTTTCCCAGCTGGGCAAAACCATGACAGTGATCACAGTAAAAAAACCCCAAACCTTCATTGTGTTCCCAATCTCCCCCAAAATATGGTTAAACAGTAATTTTAAGTTTAATGTTATGTAAATGTTTTGAAAAAAATATTATTCCAGGGTAGTATTTATTCTTACTTTTGGTATTGACACCTTTTGTTATTGTTTATATTTAACAGGGATTATAATAAAATCCTGGCTACTCTATTAGAAGTTTCATGTTTTTTGCCTCATCTCAGAGAGGGGGATGATTTGCAGTCTGTGAACAGTTGCAGGGCTCACAATCAGATGCTGAGTAAAAGGCTGCCATCTTTTGGCTGTACTCAACAGAAACAGGTAGAAAAGACCTAGAAAATTTTATGTTAAAAAGACAACCAGCAGTTGCTACCTCCATAGTAGTTGCTCCTAAAATTGCTGTCATCAGCAATGTCCTGTTATCCTTGTCCTTGGTCATGGACTGTAACTTCACAGGTGTTATAAAAACCTAGAACAAAAAGTGGTCCTGTTCTCAAATAATGAAAAAAACACAATCAAACCCAAACCAACAACAAAAATCAAAAAATAAGAGAGACAGACAGAGAGGATACAGACGGACTGATGCAGAAGCACAGGAAATGATATAGGAATAAGCAAACATATAGGAATAACAGGCAGCAGTTTCACTATAACTACAGGGTTAAAGAAGGACTTATAAACACTAAGCAGGTTCTCTCTACTCTAAAACTAAGCTCCACAGAGCTTGCTTTTTCATGACATTATAAAAAAAACAAAACAAAACAAAAAAGCTTATACTAAACAAGTGGTAGAAGGAGCGTAACTCCTTTTGATAGGAATCATGTTGAGGAAAACAGAACTTGAAATTCTAAATACCATCACTGTTAGATTAATTCCACCTCCCAGTTTCTTATTGGTTGTTCTACAGGTGAAGCAAGACTAGCAAAGATATGGACCTTATTTTTGAAATTAACTTCCCTGAAAAGAGATATTGTTTTCCCCTCTCATGAAGTCACAAGGAAGACTGAGTCATAGGGCTGCTGAAGACAGCGCCATGCCCAAGCTCTCCCTAGGAGCTGCCTCCACATGTGAAGTCATTCATGTGCACTTGTCTTTGCAGAATAAATCATTTACAGTTTAACACCTCTTTCAGGAAATCACCTTTAATATAATCAGCTTTAATGTAATGGTTCTTTAACTTAAATTTTATGATAGTACCTTTGACAGTAGAAGCTGCGCAGTGACACAAACCCCTAAGTTACAAGCAAAAATGTGAGAGTGTTTTTGTCTCTTCTTCCATTTTGGAATTCAACATTTTGGCTTTTTTGTTAAGTAAGGCCCCAGGCACTTCTCCTTTTCTCTTGTACACAAGTAGCAGCTCTCACATACAGAGATCTGCAGCATGTCACAGCAAAAATACGTTTTGAAAACCCAATAATCCATAAAATCAGCTGGTGATCAAATGTTACTGTTCAAGTATTTGTTATCCTTTTGCACAGTACTGAATAGAAAAAAACTTAATTGCTTCTTCTCTTGTTAAAATGTAATTGCCAGTTGTATGCCCAGTGGCAGTTGCCATCTGCCCAGCACATAAATATTTCTCAGCTTTCCTTTTCCATTCTAATACTGTCCAGGGACAAACTCTGTCAGGAAAAAAACCTAATGCCTATGCTTTGCCAGAATCATTGCTTCTTAGGTTGAGGGTTATTCCTGCATGCACACTCCTGTATGTGAGGTTTTTGCAGAATTCAGTTTAGTAGTAGGAGGGTTTTATGCAGCAAGCATTAGAAAATTCATGCTATTCGGCCTCTTGCAAGCATTTAGGGATTCTGGAAGATGGGCTGGTGGTTTTTTGAGACAAACTCAAAAAAACAGCCACCTAGAAAATGTACTCATATCAAATGTAAAAACATCAGTTTAAATATATGAATTGTTAATACAGGTATTATGCTACAGTAGGTATGTATTTTTCTTGCCCATGTTTTTACCAAGCCCAGACTAAACTTAATCCTAAAGGCTACAATTTAACACCACTGTATCCATAAGATACATAAGATCGATAAACACTGTATGCTTTCAGTCCATGGGAGCAGCTGCATCCAAGGAAGGACCTATTCTGGGAGGAAAAAGCTACTGTGCTGTGTTTCCATGTTCCTAATAGAAACCTGGCTGCGAGAAGTTGTTTTTCCTTTGAGCCTCAGAGCCTGATCCTATTTGCCTCTCTGAGTACAGCTCAGTTTCTAGGGTAACAGCAAAGAGAAGATAACCTCAGTTCCGGGAGGATGATTCTAAACCAATCCCCAAGGAAGTTTCTCTTCTTTGATTCACAAATCCCAAAGACACCAACATTTTAATGCTCTGCTGCACTGAAGTCATGCCACTGAAATGAATCACAGAAGCTATAGTGGTTTACGTAGTAGTAATACTTCTCCCTGGCATAGGAGTTAAGACACATGAAATTTCATCACAGGTGAGATGCAAGAAAGCAATACACTCAGAGATGACTTTCAGAAACCTCTGAGCCCCAAACTCAAATGCTCTTTGATTCTTGAAATCTGCATCATGACTCTGGATTAGGAGAGGAGCTTGTGTCTGAGGACACATCCTGAAACATCAGAGCAGTCCTACCATCACATATTTCAGCAGAAGCCAGCGCAAGGAAAGTGTGCCCCAGCCTCCCACTGATTCACTGATGAGAGAAAGAAGAAAACTCTGGACATTTGCGATTTTTCACACATATCCCCTAAACCAAACTTCTACAAAAATAAAATTAAACACCTCTGTAGCCTTTGCTCTGCTGTCCGTCTTGGTCACGATGTTTGGCATAGTACTCACTCAATATTCATGTGGATAGTTTCCTATCAGGTAAACAATTCTACCATGGATTTGCTGTTTGTTGTTAAAAGTTACAGCACATGCTCAGCAGCCATTAGACTGAATTGTCTGTTCTTGTTCTCCACAGGTGGTAGTGCTAACTATGGAACATGACAAGTATTTGGCAAATTGTTTTTTGGGGAATATGAATGTTGATCTCCTCATTCAGTTGCATTTTTGCCTGGGATTGTCATAAAGCCTTCAAAGTGTTCTCTTAGAGATTTTTAACCACTAATGCCAAGAAAAAAAAACAACTGTCATCTTGCTAAAAAAAAGTCTGCAGAATTCTTTTAAGAAACCTTGCTCTTGGATAATATGGCTGCTCTTTCTGACAGCACATATTGCATCTGCTGCCAAATCTTGTTCTACAATTACATCCGAGACAGAAAATAGAAAGCAAACGTATATTTTACAACTGATTCCTAGTTAAAATATATTTCTAAATATGTAACATTCTGAAATCTGTGTAATACCTGAAATCTGATTATTCATATTTTTTTTCCTATAATTTAAGCATAAGTCACATCTTTGGTACTTTTGAGCAGCAGATGTGAACTGTATGGGAAAATGTTGACAGGCAATTCATGCCAAAAGATGAACTTGATGCACGGATGTATTGTTCATGAAGGATGATAGTGAAAGCCAATGTTCAGTTTTGTAGGTATTTCATGAAAGTGCTGGAAATTCCTAATTTGGGAATGAAAGAAACCATAGAATTGTAGATTCATAGAATGGTAGGGTTGGAAGGGACCATCGCGAGTCAGAAGAGATCATCTGGTCCAAATGATGGCACTCTCAATTTCTCATGAAGCAAAACTCCTGCTTAGCATTGGCTTTTAACTTAATTAAAATGAAGAGGCCATCAGTTTCACTGTTTAGCATGTCTCCAGAGATCAGCTATAGAGCCATCATCTACAATGAGTAGTTCAGAAGTACGGCAAACACTGCTTTTCCTGAGTGGTAAAAAATGTTCTTGGAGCTGATATTTTTGTGGGACATCATCTGACACATTTTTTCTGAGAAACATTCTGAGAGTGAAACCACTTTCCTCTTCCATTTGCATTGACTTTATTTTTTAACCACGAAACTTTTATATTTTTAGCCACAAAACTTTCAGATTAATTTTTAATTAAGCTTAATTGAAATCTTACCCTGAAAATTGGAAAGCAGCATATTTTAGTCCCACTTCATTGTGACAGGCTTAGAAGATTTGAGATTTTACCTGAAGAATGAAGTCTAAGAAAATGGTAGTTTAAGGGAGAAATATAGGGAAAAAAAAAGGTGAAGAGAAAAAACACGAGAAAAACATGAGAGACAGGTTCTCCATCTTCCACATGTATTTTTGACAAAAATGGAACCTGTCTTCAACTAGGACACATATTTTCTAATAGAGAAGCATCTTGTTAGAGTGACTTGTGAGCAAGAGAGGGTCTTCTTTTTCCCCCATGACAAGCTGGAGTGCTACATACGTAGATTGGAAGTGATCAGAATAATTACAATTGTGGAGTTGTAAATATCCATTTTAAATTCTCTAAGATGGCTGCTCTTAAGAAGTTTGGTTTGTGTTGCATGGGGTATCTTGTTATTATGCTTTGACAGACTGTGCTTTGCTTTTTAAGTGGATGGAAAGAATTTTAATCCTCCAGAAAACAGAGTATGTTGATGGAAAATCTACCCCTCCAAGACCAATTGCTAAGAAAGAAGCAAGGACGGAAGAGCACTTTAGAAGTATAGATTCTGCTCCTGACTTATATAGACACAAAAGTTCACTAGCTAGTAACTTTGAATCCCTAGCCAGATTCTTAGAATATTAATGAAATCCTCAGAACAACAAAAAATGTTTCCTTTTTATGTCTGTATAAATCATATCAGTAACCCCGCTGTTGGGCTTGTTGCATATTATTCCATTTTAAAACCTCTAGTAAATTCAACTCCATTTAACTTCTGAGTCTTTCAGATTTGCTTACATTATTTGACTTTTTCTCTAGTTACCTTTTCAGAAAAAGACACAGCATACAAAATCAGCAACTTTGAAGTTCTTTTCCTATAATGTTTTGGGGTCATTTTTAGCTGGAGTCATGTGAGAAACAACTTTAAATAAGTGAACTTTTTTTTTAAATTGAAGTTGTGATTCTCATGGAACCAAAGTAATCTAGAAACTGGAGATGTAAGTAAGAGGAAAAAAAAAAAAAAAGCCTAACCCCAAACATCTCCTCTTAAGGAAACCATGGTGGAAAATATGGTACTCATCATGAAAAACATAAGGAAGGTAGGGGGAAAAGTTACACCTCTACTCAAATTTAAGTCCTGATCATGGCTGTGAACCTTCATATACCCAGAAAATAAGCAATAACAGCAGCTGGTAAATTCTTAGAGACAGATACCAAACCCTTTGTGCCCTTGTTCCCACTATCTGTATTATGCAAATACTGCTCTGTCATGGTGTTGACGTCCACAGCTGATGACTGCTCTCCTTATGTCTCCTGGTTGTGCAGCTCAGGGATGTGGATGGGGTAATTCAGGACAAGCAGGTGATTTATATGGAATCATAGAATCAGTTTGGTTGGAAAAGATCTTTCAGATCATCAAGTTCAACCGCTAACCTAACACTGCCAGGTCCACCTCCAAACTATGTTCCTCAGCACTTCAGCTACAAGGTGGGATGGAGACTACACCACCTCCCTGGGCAGCCTGTTTGAGCATCTAACAACACTCTTGGTGAAAAAGTTCTTTGTAATCTCCAATCTAAACCTCCTTGGTGCAAATGGAGGCCATTTCCTCTTGTCTTACCATTCATTAGTGGAGAAAAGAGACTGATCCCCACTGCACTACAGCCTCTTTTCAGGTAGTTGTAGTGAGTGATCATGTCTCCTCTCAGCCTCTTCCAGGCTAAACACTCCCAGCTCCCTCAGCTGTTCCCCATCAGATTCGTGCTCCAGACCCTTCGCCATCTTCATTACCCATCTCTTGTAGTGAGGGGCTCAGAACTGAACACAGCATTCGAGTATTCAAACATAGCCTCACCAGTGCCAAGTACAAGGGGACAATCACTTCACTTGTCCTTCTGGTCACCTGCCAGATACAAACCAGGATGCCATTGGCCTTCTTGGCCACCTGGGCACCCTGTTGGCTCATGTTCAGCCTGCTATTGATTAACACTCCCAGGTCCCTTTCCTTCAGACAGCTTTTCAGCCACACATTCCCAAGCCTGAGTACTGCACGGGGTTGTTGTGGCCCAAGTGCAGCACCTGGCACTTGGCCTTGTTAAACCTCACACAATTGTCCAATATGTACAGTCCTCCTATAAAACCAAGGCATATGAGAAGTTAGAAGAGCTGTGGGCTGACTCTTACTCTTGACTGGAGCTCGGATTTGAACAAAGCATAGTCTTGGACCTGAGAGCATAGAAAATCTCTGTGACTCTGAAGCTCAGACAAAACCAGAGACTGTGATACATGTGAGAAAACCCAGAGTAATCAGAGTGGGCAGCTGTCTGCTGTCAGATGCACCTGACCTGTGTTGAGAAATAATGGACTTGGCTTTAAGAGCGTCAGCAGAGGTACTATTAGCAGAGAAACCATGGCAGCTAATATTTCATCGTAGAATGAGCCAGGCCCAGGTGGTTGATGTACAAGTCAGCATCACAAAAAGCTGTTACCCAGGACAGATAAGATGTCAGAAACAAAACCAAGTATCCACAAGGTACAACTAAATTTACCACTGAAGTAGAGGCATAACCTTCCAGCTAATCTCCATACTGCAAAACAAATTTAAGACTCGTGCCAGTGTTGTAAGACATAACTTCATTCTCCTCTGATCCTTTTCTTCACCCTAGTCCATTCTTCTTCCGTACATGTAATTCTGATCTTACTGGGCTCCATAGCTGCCTCCTTCCTTCTGCTAAACCTGTGGTGTTGGTTGAAGGAAGCATTAAGTCTCACATCTAATATGAAATGTAACTGCTGCGGCAAAAAAAAAAAATCATCTTTGGTTCAAAGTAGTTGCCAATAAAAGTAAGATGTAGCATGTTCAGAAATACAAAACAGCTCAGTGCCCCATTTTCTCCCCATGGCAGAAATGACATTTGTGTGTATTGCTAGCTTGGACTGACAAATTACTCAGTGTTTCCATTAATAGTCATGCTTCCAGGTCTTATAATAGGTAAGGAGATACCAGATTTCAGCTCAGGAGATAATGTCAGAAAGTAAACTGCTCTAGCCATCTACCAAATTACAGACAAGCTCTGGCTGTTTATCCAGTTGTCTCAGCCACTGGTAGAGAGGCAGAACGACTAGCGAGCACAAAGGTAGAGAAAAATAGCTCTTCTCTTCCTCATCTCAAGAGATGGTCCCTAAGTAAGAATCATGAAACTCGGTAGTTTTGTTCCCTTTCTATTTCCCAGGAGAAAACCTTCCCTCAAACAACCATCAGATCAGAAAATAGTTCAAGGCTGAAGAGCTCTGGGCCTACGTCCTGCAGCCCCAAGGTCTTTGATAAGGTGCATTCAAAACCCCTTGATGTGCAAGAGGGACTGACATGAGAATCTGGGAAGCACACACAGATGAGGAGAATTGGGGTGTTAGGATCACCCTGAAGAATCTGCTAGGCCATTTAAGGATAGCATTAATTATTGGGTACATAGTGGACAGATATGCTTTCAGGAGCTAAATAAAGAACAGTGAGCATTATAAATATTTCTCTTTCTCTGTTGCTTGCATGCATACACAGATATACAGACACACACTCATCTCCAGAAGGGCAATGAAAGCTGAGAGCTCAGATAACTAAGCCTTTGTTTGAAAAGCCATTTTTGTCTGAGAGAGTCACCTTTATTGTGGCCAGGCAACAAGGGAAACATAAGGTGCCTCTGGGTGAGGCTATGATTTCCAGTGACCCATCTGATTTCCAGTGATCTATTTGATTTCCAGTGGGAGCACTAGGAGCGATGGAGCTGACTGAGAGGGCAAGGAGAGAGAAGTGCCAATAATCTGTTTTTCTAGGGTATACTCTGTCATTGAGGCAGGATGGAGAACATCTCCAAGGGACTTCTGGTGGGGGAAGGCCCTGGCAGCCAAATGCAAATATGTAGAGTGTCTGACCCGTTTTCCATAGTCCTTTGATTTTTTTTTTTTCTCTGCTGTCTTTTATCTTCACATCAGCAGCTTCACTGAACATCTGTCTTCCTGGGACCATGTCAGCAATGAGTGCAGTGCCATCCCTTCACTACCAAAGGGAAACAGAAAGAGAGATGCTAATAAAGGCTTGGAGGATGAAACTTGTGCTGTACACTTTGGACTGGCTACACAGCTTTCCCATCCTCTGGTTTGACTCTGGTCAGCCCTACCCTTTCTGAGTGTCAGTAAGGTCACAGAAACCCATGTCCTCCAGAGAGAACAAAAATATAAGTCAACTTCCACCTTACATAAAAGCAAGGGAAATTGGGTAAAGCCCAAAGAGCAAATTGAGCTTCTTGCACAGCTCCTTCTGTGTCCTTTTGAACAAAAAGTTCCTTCTGCTGCCTTTGTTACCACTTTACTTCAGCAGAGAAAACCATGGCTCATATATACCCCATTAAAATATTGAAGTGAACCACAAATGTTTGTGTTACCTGAAGTCCCATGCCTTCTTAAGGCACTTCTAATTTTGTGCCTTTTGTATATGTTTGAAAGCACTGTTGCTGCCTGCTGATGGCAGATGGCTCTAGGCATGAGTTTGTCTAGTGAATAGAAAAGGCACATGTTCTTTGGCAACTTAAAAATAATCAGATGTAAGCATTTATTAAAGTGCAAAGTAGCAGAAAGAATGGTTTCAATTTACTATAACTTTCAGAAAGAAAGCTATTGGAAACAGAAAAATTCTAGGCCTGCTCTCTACCTATATATGATGTGTGGTGCCCTTGAAGCTTGAAGGGATCACTGAGACTGCTTAGAGAAAGAAGAGGTGATATGACCACAACCAGTGTTCATACACCATGGAGTCAGGGAGCAGCTGGGATCTGCTGTCTAGATCCAGACCCTGGGAAATACTTCTCTGCCTTGCAACTTAGATGTGACTTTAGAATCTGTAGGTAAGTTAAGCACCTTATTACATTTCAGAAATTCAGATGCAGTACAAAGAAGAGAAGGAACTTTATGTTGGCATTTCTGAGCCTTGCAGAAGCCTAAGCAAAATCATTCCCCAGAAACAAGACACCAACTGAAAAAACTGGCTCACTGAATACTCATGTTACTCTTGCTGTGATTGTCAAAGGGCAGGTAAGACAGAGTTTCTAGACTGAGGTAGCATCTTTTATTAGACCAGATAGTATACTTGGAAAATTAGATCAACTTTATGCATGTAAGTTCTTGTCTCAAACACAGATAATATCTTATGTTAGACTACCCTTTGGAGACCATACACTTCTGTTTTAGCAGTAAAGGGTTGGGTGGGATTCTCAAGGATATCTCAAAGTACATTAGATACCTCTGTGTGGATAACTGTACATAAGGATTGATTTTCGGTGAACTGGGTTTGACTCTCAAATTCTCTCTTAGTTTAAAAGAAATAATCTTCCTCCACACTATTCAAAAGGTATTCAGAATCTTCTGGAAATGTTTTTATTATGATGCAATATACACATCTCTCTTTATTCCAAAACGGGAAGGACTAAATTATTTTAAGCCTAAATTTTGGTAGCTGTTTTCAGTTTTGTCAGCATATGCTTTGTGCAGAATAAGGAGATTATAAGCATTTTCAATCTTGGACTCACATCAACTGTTCTCTCTGCAGACTCACAGACTGTGAAATCTGTGCTATCCAAAACATCTAAATATGGAATTGAGGCCAATGGATTTGTTATCTGTTGCCATGTTTTGTAAGTAATCAACTAGTTGGATTTCAAGGGATAGGCTATGAGATATCTTGATAAACCTGAGTATGCTTTGGTTTTGTTCCCAGTATTCATTGGTAAACACCGTTGCACTAAAGATTTTTAAAATAACACGTTTGTAGCTGTGTATAGACAGAAGGAAGACTTTCCCTCCCTTTCCCTTATGGTTTCTCCTTATTTTATCACTGTCATGCAAACCCAAATGGTTCCACTGTTAATGTAAGAACCAATTGGTGAAGCTGTGTAGTATGCCACCACACTTCAGTATCTCAGGACATGCACAAAGTCCATCATTGAGCTAAGAAAGCACTCAATATCGTATGCCAAGCCAATCAAACTATGACAACTGGCACAAATTGGAAGTCTTTTTAGTAAAACCAGGGAAAGTGTTAGCAAACTTCTTTTTCCTTTTGAGGACATCAGAATGGTTGTTACTCCTAGTGCTGAGGCTTTCTCAAAGAGCAATGGAGAAGTTAGAAAGATGATGAATGACACTAAATGTGGTTCCCATAGGAACAAAGCAACTGAAAGATCTCTTCTTTCAAATGTAAGAGTAGCTTCTGAAAGCAGGATGTAACTGGCACATGGACACAATCTCGACTTCACACATGAATCCTCATTCCTTGTCTATCCACCTGGTTTACGTGTTGGTGTCCGCCCAATTCTCCACCTTGCTGTGCATCCCCAACTGTTGCAGTGAGGGAACTGGGCAGTGAGCTATCAGGCATTGCTGCAGAGGACAGTACAGGTGCAGCTATGCATTGCTGCTCTGAGGGAACACAACAGCATGTGTTCTCAGTATGACTCTGGTTGAATGTCCCTTCTTCTGGTTGATATTAGAGACTTACTAAAACAACTTTATTTGGAAGCAGGAGGCAAGCAGGAAATTCATGGGGCCTACTGAAATTCCATAGTAACTTTTGCTCTTGTTAGATGAAACAAGGAATTAAAATCAAATGCCCATTTTAATTTCTGAAGAACCATTGCAGAATTATAACCCCAGATGGACACCATCCAGAGCATGTCAGCCTGCCTGCTCTTAACAGACACACACTGGGAATTAGTAATGCTGCCAAAGTGCTCTTAATTATTAACAGTGAGAAAAAAGGAGGCACAACGAAACAGGCATGTAAACTGCCTGATGATTTGTTTGTGTTGCCAAGGGTTTTTGCTGGTATAACTCACTTTTTGAAAACTTCCAAGTTGATAACAAGTAAATGAATTTCAAACCTTTGAAATGCAGCTATCTTTAGTAAGGGGTTTCATCTAAACTTGTACCAGGTAATGAAGTAGAATGTAACACTTATTATTTATTTATCTATTTATTTATTTTTTTATTATTTCCTATTATTTATTCTTTAACACTTAGCACTTTTTCATGCTGATGAAAATTTGTTAGAAGTATGTGCATTTGTGGTTGTTTTTGTAGCTAGATGCCATAATGGAGAATTTCAGAGGTACACATTTTTCAAGTGATGTTGAAAAAAATGACCCCTTATATCTTTAATTTTAGTTAGGCATTTCTAAAGGAGGTACACTCCTGCTCTCTCTCTGCATGTGACATTAACAATTTATTTTTTGCTTAGTTTTTGTATTCCAGGAGAAGCATTTCTTAGTTTACACTGGAGGTCTAGTCAGCAAAATTGTATTATCGTGTGTTTTTGGAAGTTGATGGTATTGGCTGTATTCCAAACTTATTAAATAGTTTTACTTAAGATACATTTTGGAACTCCACAGCAGTGCATTTAAGCCAGAGAAGGTGAAAAAGCTGACAAGTGTGGTAAGACAAAAGGTTAAATCTAGCTGAGATGGAATAATACTTTACACT
Organism: Urocolius indicus; assembly: GCA_013401255.1. Lineage (NCBI taxonomy): Eukaryota > Metazoa > Chordata > Aves > Coliiformes > Coliidae > Urocolius > Urocolius indicus. Next base: position 30,124 of record WBNH01010995.1, read on the forward strand.
TTATAGTCTTTAACTGTGATCTATGAATTTAGAAGACTCTTTTCAGAACTTCAGCAAGAAACAGAACTAAGAGATGTCCAACAGAGCAAGGTATACTCTGGAATATTTTTCCTCTAGTGTTTTTACCTGGAAAATAATTCTTTTTTTTCTTTTCTTTTCTCCTGTAGAAAGAACAGAGCAGTAGAATTCTAAAAGAGTAGTAGCAGGTAGTAGCAGTAACAGCAAGACACCAGTATTACATAGTTTTCAAGCCACGTGCTATTTCTGTGATAAACTTATTTCTGAAAACAGGTATTTCAGCACACAGTAACCATAGCGCTTGGTAGATCTGTAAATGCTTAAAATGGAAAGATACACATGGAAAATAGAGGCAAAGAGGAGGACCAATTAGTTACAAGATACATCTGTTACGCTCCTGACACATATTTATATTGTATTCCTGATCTGCTGCTGAGCAGGCATTTATACCTGCTCGCTTACACAACACAAAAGTTTTTCATAGCAGCGAGAGCGCGTCGGTGCAGACGTGCCTCATGGTCAGAGACACCCCGGCCGACCCCGGAGGGAAGTGCAGGAGCGGCGCTGCCCTGCAGAATAAGAAGCTCTCAAAAGGCGGGGCGCTCACTCGCCCTCATCTCTTCTCCGTTCGCTCCGTTCCCTGCCCCGGGCGGGAGGGTGTTCTGGGCTGCAGCACCGCCCCGGAGCGGCGCGGGCAGGGAGCAGCGGCTGCGCGGCATCGGCGCAAGTGGAGCCTCCGTTTCTTCTTTGCTGTTAGTGTGATAAAAATAATGATAATGTTACCCGCGGCGGGGGCGGCCCAGAGGGTGCCGAAGTCGGGGGTCCTGCGCATCGCCTCTCAAGACGTCTTTGCCGGAGATTTCAGTGGCAGTCTTCTCTTGGGTTGCTCTGGATGCTAGACGCAGGTGGGTTTTTCTTGACTTTTCTATGTTTTCTATGGTTTGTGAAGGACAAACCATGAAATTGTCTGAAGAAGCTTTTGCTTGATAGCAGAGCCGGGGAGCCGAGAAGGTGCTCTCTCTCTCTTTCTTCCACTGCAGCCATCCCGGCTGAGTCTCTGAAGCTCCTCAGTGCTTTGGCTCAGCTCGGGAATGGGTCCGTCTCTTTTAATGTTGGCATAGACATTTCTGTACAAAAAAAATAAAATAAATCCTCATTGCCTCCCCTTTTAAAACAGAAATAAAAGCAGTTTTTATTACAAAAGCAATGGTTGAAGGTTTTCTCATGCTATTTCACAAAACTGTTAAGAATTTTCCCTTGAGTAAATAGGTCTGGTTTCCAAATGTGGTGGACTTCATCACATATGTTCCTCACCTAATGTTGTTTTCATTTTCATGTGTCTTTCTCATAAATGTGAATTCATAAAAGGGAGTGTGTAGACCTGTGTACAAGAGATTCTCACAGATAGCTGGTTTGGAGAGCTGGGAGCTACATAAAGATCTGGATCATAGAGCCTCCTCTCTGTCTTCTAGATTACTTCTAAATACCTACCTCTGGATCTCTTGACACCTTGCAGCTTCACTTAGCACTTGGAAAAAATAGTCCAGAACAGATGGGAATTTTCTCTTCAGTGTTGCAAAATCTCATGGAGGCCCCCATCTTTCAATTGCTTTTGAAATAATTATTTTAGGTGATACTTGGGTTTGAGTTCTTGTTAAAAGTAATTCAGTTTCTCATCTGGAAGACAAGGTTTGGTGTATAAAAACTTAAAAATATAGCATTTGTGCCATAATTTGATCTCAGGTCAAAAAAATTGTTTCCTCTTTCATAAAATTTCATCTGGGATTGTCTTTGAAATACTATGGCTTTCTTAAGATTTAACTTTTCAATAGAAAGCTAAGGTCACAAGTGATGGAAAAATAACCGTTTTAAAACTGATTATAATATGAACTGAACAACAAGTCAATTAAACTTGTGTGGATATGTAAATATAAGCAGATTTTTTAGCTCCTCTTTGTCACAAAAGAATAATGTAAATATAATGTAAGACAATAATGTCATTTTCTTAGTGATGATTTTGAAGCTTGACTTTATTTTATGCATTTCATCAGCTGTTAAATATTTAAAGTAAATTACACATCATCTTTGCCATGTTGCACAACTTTGCAAGGGAATATAGCAAATGATGTGCCAATGATGTGAATGAGCTCATTTAAGAAGAAAAAAAACCCAGAATAATCCTAAACCCTTAAAGCTAATATGTTCCATAAGCTAGTACTTATTTTGGGGCAAAGTGAGAAAGAAAAAACAGCTTCAGTGGTGTAGGGTACTGCTCAAACTAACGTGTGGTGGCAAGTGTAAAAAGAAGTCTTACACCCTCAGTATTAATGCCCTTGTTTCCACAAGCTGCTAGAAAGTCTTTTGAAACCTTTTTTTTCCCAACAGACTGCATCAGAGAAAAATGAAAGCAGTGATGGGTGTCTGTTTTGCTGTATTTTTAGATTACTATTGTCAGAACTGGTTAACAGATGAAGCGTTTAGTAGCTGGGGACATTAAGTAAACTTTTGGCCTCTTTCACCTGACCATATGTTTTCTGTCACTTTGAGTATGTTTTCCATTCCACATCAACTCAAACATGTCCAAGGAGACAATCCGGATGCTCATTTGTTTGTTTTGAATGAAATTCTAGGCTTTATTGTTTGGAGTTTTCTGATCGTTCTTTTGAGAAGCAAAATAAGATAATGTCCTACAAGGTCCTGAGTTTGGTAGAAATTAGGGAGGTTTTGAATGTCCTGCTAGGTTGTGGGGACTTGGGAAGCATGGAGTGGGACGTGGAAGTTGAAAAGTAGTCTCTATTAAATCAAGCTGTCTGTTTGTAAAAAAAGCAAGGTGAGCCTTAAAGCACACAAGCCCACCTTTAAGTGTTTTTCAGCAACAAAGTGTGTTATTCAGTTGAATGCTAACATTAGGTAAGAACTCAATCCATTCTTCAAGGGATTTGTATGGCAGTTAGAACTTTATTGAAATCTGAACTTGGCTTGTGCTTCATCCAAAGGTGTAAAAAAACATAGCACTTTATACTTGAGGAGCTACCCATGGAGATTTACTCTTACACAGCCCAGATCTTCAGGTAGTCTCTTGTCTCTCAAGTTCACTCCAAACTTTTTGAAGCACATCTTCATGCATCCTTTTTGTTGTCTTTCAAGTGGCCATATGGCTTGACCTTTAAAATAGTCTTTTCAAAATGTATCTTAAACTGAATTGCCAGGGTCTGCAGCTCTTACCTGGGCATTAGAGCATCCTTCGCTGATGCAGCAGGGCAGAAGTCATCTCAGTGAAGAGAGATAGATTGCAGCCAATGGAGGAATGACTTGGGCACTGACTGTGCCTGCACACCTGGTGTCAGACTGTTAAATTTTCATCAGCTGAATCCCAACCAGGGAATAAATATCCTTTTACAAACATTGTAAACATGAACTTTTAATATGCCTTTAAGAATGCAGGATGTATTTGACTGTGTATAAAAGATTTCCATTTTATTATTTATATTTTGGAGATGCATGTATAAAGCCAGTTGTATTTGCTAAGGGGATTAGAAACTTTGGCTTTGTCTAACACCAAGGTTGTGACGCTTTAGTGATAATATCGTTGAGATCCTTTGCTGTTATTGTGCTGGTGAAACTAAATCCCTCATAGAAATGTTTGTGATGGCACGCTACAGTCTTTGCTACAGATTATTGAGGTGTAACCAGTTCATTTGGAAAAAAAAATGCATCTGTAATTGAAATTAATCTGCATGTAAATGAGATGTAAGTACCTTCAGATTTTGAAGCCAGATTCTGCAACGTGCTTTGCAGAAGGGAGGAGCAGATATAACTGACCTTAGTTCCATTCCTCGGTGAACAGTAACACATGAAGAGATTAGATGAAACTGTCTTCAAAGCACCGGAAAAAAAGAGTAGATTAGTTTTGTAGAAGTTAGAGTGTACACAGAATTACTTTTAAAATTCTACAAGTGATTACTTATTGAGTTTATTTTGTTGCACGTCTTGTTTCCCTGTGAATTCATCCTTCTGAATTCATCCTTCAGCACAATGCCACCGTTCTTTTTACCTACGACAAAAAAAGTGCAGCTTATTTGCCTTACCAATCTAAATTTGCATTCTAAATGGGGGAAAAAAAGCAGAAAGCATCAGCATTTCATATTGCTAATGACTAAATAGTAGAAAATCCATAAAGTGGATCCATAAAGCAAAGTTTTCTAATCAGAAGAAAAAGTGAAGACAGACTGTATACTTCAGAATTCAACATCATTGCAATAATAAGATATATTTAACACAGCAACTTAGTGAAAGTAAGTAAATAGTAAGTAGAAATATTTACTCTTTCTTCTTGTGCAAGCAGCACTTGCCACAAGACAATGTCCAAAAAGCAGTGGTTAGGGGTGATGTATATGCTCAATTTTAAAATGTGTGTCATCATTCCAGGAGCATATGACTCACAAAAAAAGAAGCCTTCCTATTTTTTTAGTTCAGCAGGCTATGAGTATCATGCATTTTGCAGTGAGGAATGGAAATTCTTACTATACAGTTATATACATACACTTCTATATCCATCTCTGTTTTTATAGAAACATCTGCAGTGTTACTCCTCCATACCAGAGCAGTTATGCACCCACCTTAGGCACTCTGCTATTACTTCACAACATGCATACACAAAGTATACTTGCCGTGTGCAGATATAAAAATTCATGTCTGCATTGGATAGAGATGTGAAGCTTTGTGTGTTGGGCTGCATTATAAATAATGAAGGAGAACATCTGTCCACTGATAACGTGGGAGGAGTGAAACTGATATCACAGCTCTGCCAGCCTTTGTAAGCCCGAGAGCTTCAGGGTCTGTGCTTGAAATTAGCCTTTCTGGGTAAAGAAAGACTTTGTCTTTTTTCTACAATCTTCATCATTTAAATGAAGATCTAGTCTTAGCTAGGTCTAGCTAGCTAAGGTCTAGTTTCGCTTGATGTGGATTGAATTAATATGGGAGAAGATACGGTTCTTCCTTGGGGAAGCTGCTACAAAGTATGTGTCTTACTATGCATTTTCTCACCTGAGGAACTTTGCTAGGAAACTCCAAATAACCTTCTCTAAGCTAAACTGTCAGCTCAGGAAAAACTATTTAGAACAGCTGAGAAAACATCAAGAAAGTATTTTTGTGTATGTGTTGAAAAACAAGAGAGAAAACTGAAAACACTGAGAAATATTTTTTACAGTTAAATAAAGGGGAAAACTATTATTAATCAATGTACCTTTTTGGTCTTGGTGTGGAAAGAATTCGATTTTTTTAACCATTTTTTTTCTTTTATATTTTCAGAAAGGCACCCACTGTCCGAGAAAACAATGGTACCTGCTTGTTGATACAGGACTGTACATTTGATCTGAAGGAAGAGGCAATGCTGAAGCAACTTTTTCAGTTACCATCCATTCAGAACCTCAAAAAAGATCATCTAACATGATATCTGAGCCTCAGAAAAGGTCATCTAACATAATCCTGGGTTTAAATAAGGATGAATTTGAGGTGATTTTTTGCTTGGTTCTGCTGCTCTGGATTTAGCTGTAGAGCTGACCACTGGAAAGGCCCGGTGCAGAACAATACTCTTGTGGTGCAGTATTTAATACGTGCATAACTGTCTATGAGGTATCTCAATTGATTGAAGATTGCAAGGTTCCTGAGATGATTTGACCTGTGATGGAGGAACGCTTCTGGGAAGTTGTTGGAGGACTTCAACAGAGGGCATCTGGTGTCTCTGCCCTCACCAATCCTTGTCAAAGTCCAAAATGAATCATACTTGGACATACAACCTGAGCTTTGTTGCACCTACAGATCCTGTTGAGCCAAGGGCTGGACTCTCAAGAAATGGGCACACAATAGTGGCTGTTTTTCTTGGATTTATCTTGGTTTTTGGTTTCTTGAATAACTTGATTGTTCTCATCCTCTTCTGCAAGTTTAAAACCCTCCGTAACCCGGTGAACATGCTCCTCCTGAACATCAGTATCAGTGACATGTTAGTGTGCATCTCAGGCACTACCCTCAGTTTTGCATCTAACATCCATGGTAAATGGATTGGAGGGAAGCATGGTTGCCGGTGGTATGGCTTTGTCAATTCCTGCTTTGGTAAGGGTTCAGTGATAATTTTCTTATTTTATTCTTTTTATCTTGTCCTTCTGTTATGTTTTTCTGGAACAACACAAAGCTACTTGTCCGCTGTTCTCACTGCTGCTGTATGGTATCATACAGAAGGATGTTTTGATTGCCTTGTTGCAGTCAAACACAAACAAAATGCATCATTTAAAGTGCTTTAACAAATGACTTTATGAAAAAGTAGCACAGATCTGATAAATATTTCTTAACATATCCTGGTATATAAAAAAAAAATAAGTGGTTTTAATAGTTAGAAATGTGATCTAGAAAGAGGCAAGCTACTGGAAGAGGTTTGACTAAAGGTATGGACATATTTAATATTTTCTTCTTATTCCGGAAAATCCATGCCAACACTGAACTACGAGCTCCTCAGTGCTGCTTCTGTCATGAACAAAACTTCCAGGAAGTAGTCCATTTGCCATGTATAATTATCAATCCATAATATGAATTCCCTCATGTCCCAGGTAATGACAGTTTTCATCATTAGATGCTTTCTCTTCTTCCTCAAGGCAAAATCTTGATTTTTAAAATTACATGGTTGCAGATTCAATAGCAAATTAAGTCATAGGAATAGACTGGTTGGAAATAGTCGAAGTGTGCAGCAAAGCTACAGTAAAGCAGTGTTCAGCATTCTTCTCCTGTTCAGACAAAAATTTTTCTACAACCAGCTTTTTCACTGCTAGATTTAAGTTTTTAAAATTTGCTTTAATTATTAGAAAAAGATACAGGAAAAAGCATAGAGGGCAGCCTTCATCCCTCCAAGGTGGTTCGTCACGTTAGAATTATGTCACCAAGCAATGACCTTTTGTTCATCTGTTCCTGTTTAAAAAAAACATCCCCTCTAAGGCATAAACTGGCCTGTGAGTGCACATCTAGACATGATCCTCATCTCTCCCAGACTGAGGAGCCTGGCACAGGTCCCTCTTGCTGTAGATCCCTGCTTTGGTGCCTCCAGGCCACTGGGACAGGACCAAGCGGATCCATGGCTTTTCTTACACTGTGGAATAGCAGTGCATCTTCTTCAGGTGTTTTGGCCCAAGAAGTGCCCCTGCAGCCCTCAATGTAGAGTCAGGCTATGGATCTGAACCCATGTTTTCTACCTGAATTGTAAGCTCTTACTGTTTTCCAGAGATGTGGTCTCTGATACTCTTTCCTTCCTCAAACATGTGCTCAACTGATGACAGTTAACTCAATCTGGCAGCTTCCCCATGGAAACTGCTGCTTTGCCCAAAGTGAACTCTCAGGAGTTTACAGTCTTGTATAATGTAAAAACACTGACTTTTTGACCATCCAAAAATAGACCCTGTTATCAACAATACCTTGGCTTGTTTTGGCAGGCTGTTTTCGATTTGATCTGCACAGAGCAGAATGACATGTCTTCTCCTTTCACATTTCATTTCCATTTTTGTGAATATTATGATTTCTAATATTTCAGTAGATAGTCTTCTTGGGGAAGAAAAGCTTAGGAATGATTTTTCTCAACACTTTGATTTAGCCTCCTTTTTAGTATTTAGACATGGGATGGGAGAAGAACATTTTAAGAGAAGGGAAAAAATGCTATGAGTTTTAAGGGATTAGAAAAGAAAAATTATGTTGAAGGTGCCCTTTGAACCTGCTGGCGTCTATCAGGTTACCTGTGTGTTTTCATGCCAGGAACTGTGGAATTAAATCAGCAAATGGGTAAGTTTCTCCTGTGATGCTTTTCTTATGAAACAATTATTTTAAGTCAAATCTTCTATATAAATCAGAAATTGATATAAATCTTAAAATTGATTAGATCATCAAGCTACAAGCAAGCAAATGAAACCACAAAAGCCAGAGTGCCAAAGGTGGCCTCAGCTCCTCTGAGTGATGTTGGTGCCATCAGCAGAGTGTCATCCTGAGTGTCTGAGGCAGCCTAAATGCTGGTAGTTACTGAGCTGTGCACATGGAAACTTCTTGTGATGGTGTTGGAAAAAATTTTTTGCAATTCTTTTCTCAAAGCCTTGCAGCACTCACATTTTTTTCTTTCCTTAGTGTGTTTAAAGGCATACTGAAGAAGTTTGCTTACAGAGTTTTAATTAAAAAATATTCACTGAAAAATAACATGAGGAAAAGCAAATAATAGAAGGAGATTGCCTAGCATTTCTGTGTCTCTACGGACAAATGATATCTGTCAATAAATAATTCATCAGGCATTTTTCACCTTTGTACTCCAAAGAGTGCTTAAAAAAAGAGTTATTGTAGATGTGCAATGTGTTGATGGCTTTTGCAGGTCATCATAGCACTTGAAAACAAAACGCTAAGATATACAATTATTTTGGGTTTTTTGTATTCAAAATGTACTGAAGCATCACAGACTGAATGAGCATCCATTTAATTGAATGGTTAAATTTTTTACAGCTATTGGAAAGTGACATGAGAGAGCTTTTTATTGACACTAACAGGTACTGTTGCTAAAAGAAAACAGAACAACAAACAAACAATAGCATCTCATTCATTGTAGAATTATTTTTAGGAGAGCAACCAAGATGATCAGGGGGACTAGAGCATCTTTCTTATGAAGAAAGACTGTGGGATCTGGGGCTGTTCAGCCTGGAGGAGATTGAGAGGGGAATCAAAACGTGTATGTCAAGACGATAAGGTGACGATTTTTTTCTGTAGTGTCCAGTGACAGGACAAAGGGTAATAGACAAGAGTTGTAACATAAAGTTCCACAAGGAGAAACTTCTTTCCTGTGAGGGTGAGAAAGCCCTGGTACAGGCTGCTCAGTGAGGGTGTGGAGTCTCCTTCTCTGGAGGTTTTCAAAACCCACCTGGATGCTTTCCTGTGCCCAGCTTTAGATTTAGGTGATCTTTAGAGGTCCCTTCCAACTCCTACCATTACATAATTCTGTGATTATTTTCCTTGTCTTCTATGGACTACGGAAAAAATGTATAAAACTTAACAAAGTGATAAAAAACTTCAGGAGGTGGAAAATCAAGTACATTCTGTGTCATAAGCTGGTTGCTTAAGACCTCTCTGATTACTGTTATTGTGGATAAGAAAGCTTTTCATCTGAAAGAGGATTTTTTGACACCTAAGTAGGCTAGTGTAAATTTTATCCTTTTGCCTGATCACTTTGACTACCTTGTAAGCAGTAGAGCTGATGAGATTTATAAACATAAATGGAAAAGTCACAAAGACTGCAAAATGCTATATGAGGCTGTGTTATGAAAGAAGCACATAAGAACACAGATATGGCAAAATGTATAGGCTGGGAGGAGAACATTACTTTCTGTTACTTACACTTTCTTGCAATCTCTTAGCTTTTCTTAAAAGTATATATATATATACTCTGTATTCACTAAAAATTAGCTTACCCTTCTTTGTGTCTCATGTCTGACTTTTGCCTGTCAAGGCTAAGATGAGTAGTCCTAATACTCAGGGTCCAGAATAGAGATGAGTAGTACGAAAGGAAATGAAAAAGAACTACAGTTTCAGCTTCCAGCTTTGTGAAAATAAACACTTCAATGTTCTTATCTGTCCATCCCTTTTCTCTCACAGGATAGATCCTGTCCTGCTAGGATAAACATCAGTATAGAGCCAGAATTTCAGATGGTGTTACAGTAAACTCATAGGCTTCAGCAGAATTGTACTCTCTTGTACATTTTTTTAAAAAAAAACAAAAACCAAACCCCTGCAATATTTTCCTAAATCATGAAGAAATTTTAAGTGCGCAGCTAATCTTTATGACTTGATGAGTATTTGATAACATGTAAAGCACATCTATGCTGACTTCAAACTGTTAACATGTTTTAAATGCAATGAATTTTTGAAAGGGTCCTGAGAAGACTGTATTTTAATGTTCTGTTGTTTGCTGGGTTTTTTTTTCTGCTCCTGCTTGGTTTTGTGTTGCTATGGAAGCCATCTTTTTTCCTGTTTAAAACCAAACTGAAAGCGAAGGTGTTATGCCCCAGATTTGTGGCCGGAATGAAACCTGAGCCGGTGAAAGCAGGAAGCTGAGCTTTGTTTCTAATATAAATGCATGGTGAAATATCACTCTTTCTTTTTTCTAAAATGTCTTGCTTTTTTTTTGAAAATCACATCACTATTGCCCTGGGATGTGATCTGGAAAGCAAATATGATTCTCCTCCCAGCAATATTGATGGTGCAATGTACATTGATGTTGCTTCTTGTGGAATCAAGCTGTAAATTCTTTACTGTGAAGTCCATTGCCTACCCCAGGCATTTAAAAACCATGACCCAAACTTCAGGACGTTGCCATAGGCACAATGGAGAAAAGTATGGACAACATGAAGGTGTTTGCCTTCTTTATTTGCTGTTTCCAACACATCTGCTTTGTGATTTCAAACCATTCATAGAAAGCAGAAGTTTTGGCTAATGACAAGTGAAGATATTGATCAATAAGCATGTAATTGGGGTTTCAAGGAGAACTTCAAATGTCATGAGACCTTCTATGGAAGAGTTAAGAGCTGTTGGATCTTGATCTGAGGGATGGAGCTTCATTAGGGATGGAGCTAGAGGAGGAGCAGCACGGACTGTTCCCAGTGTATATGATTTTGCCCTGTTGCTTGTATATGTTGGCAGCTCTATCAAATAGGTCACTGCAGTGGAAACTGCACACATCACTAAGTTGGGGAAATGGATTTACTGAATTTGCTCCCATTACCCACCACTTAGGCACAGTTTGAAAGGCTCATGGTTGTACATTTAAGCAAACATGGAAAGGTACACAGTGACGGGACACATTTTCACAGCTGAACTCTGTGTAAACTTTGCAACCAAGCTGAAATAAGAACTGCTAAATATATTATGAAATGATTAAGCATTAAATATTAGTGCAGGTAAAATGCATAATTTAGTAACACACTCCCATAGAGACCATATATATACAGTGTGATATGCCATCCTAAGATGAAGTTTGTCATGCAGCTTTGACCAACTCACATGTAATCTCTCCAATGCCTTATTAAACACTTCAAATCCCTGGACAGATGAAACCTTTCAGAAACATTTACTTTTTTCCCAAGATGCTTGCACTAATGTAGACTTCTCAAATGTGTAGGACAGGCAGAATTCGGGCTCAAATGACTTCTGAAGTTCATTTTCAGAATGCCACTTTATGCCATGCTATATCAGTGCTCAATATTAAATAGATTAATACATATGGGAAAGATGAAGCTTTCTCTCACTCAAGAAATCCAACATTAGACTCTAACACTGGAAAAGCTTCAAGGCACCTCACTAGCAAGGGTATTTTTGTGACTGTTGAACTCTTAGTTTCCTTTTTCAGGTGTCTGCGGGTTGTTCCTCAACCTTCCTGATAGTTAAAAATACCTGACAGTTGACCTAAGAAGTTGATTCCAATATTACATTTAAAAAAATGAATTCAGATTAGTGTTGTGTGAGTGAGCATCACTATGCAAGAGGACACACAGATGCCTATGCAGTGTGAAAGCTGTGTGATTCAAGGCCATGCCTTCCCACACAGAGTCCTGTCCATCTGGGACACAGAAGAGGGCTACGTTCCTTAACCTGCTTTAACTGAAGTAAGACAAGTATACGCATCTTCATGTTCATTGATAAACCAAGGTCTTATCTAAATGAGGACTTCTAAACTAAACTGTTTAGAAAACCCAGAGTCCTCAACTATATATAAATATATGGATAGATCATCTTTTCAGTCACATAAAAGCAGTTACTGATTGTTGTGGTTTAGGCCCATTAGGGAACAAAAGACCACGATTAGCCTCAAGTACCGAAGACTTAAGGATTGCTAAAGGGCAGGGAGAGCTTAATTGCCGCTTAAGGTGCAGGACAAAACAGACCAGGCTACTCGGCTTGGGGAAGAAAAACAGAAAACAATTTAATACCAACTAAAACACAAAACCCCAAAAAACAGAACCAAAACAAAACAACACAGAATGGTACAGAGATGAAGAGTCCGACCAGCCCTTTAAGACCACCTGCTCCCCACCCCTCTCCTCTTCCCGGGCTCAGAGCCCTGATCCCGGTGTTTTATACCTCCGTCCCCCCTGAACGGCCCAGGGGGGCAGGGAGTGGGGGTTTCAGTCAGTCCGTTCCTGGTGGCTTCTGCCGTTTGTCTAACCTCAGGGCAAGTGGGTTCCGCACCAGTCCTCCTTGCAAGTCCGTGAGGTACCACACACACATGGCAGCCCTGCACGGGCTGCACCGACGCACATTTGTCCCAAAGCCCTGCACGGGCTGTACCGATGCTCATTTGTCCCAAAAGTTGCTGCTCCTCTCTGCCTCTCGTGTGGGGCTGCTCTGCGGTGCACAGGCTCTCCAGCATGTCCTGTGCCATGACCGCCTCCCCCACACAGTCTCTGGCCCGTCCGGGCACACTCACATGAAGTTGCTGCTGCTGATCCATAGGTTGCAGGGGTACCGGCTGCACTCTCACCACGGCTTGCAGAGGGGTCTCTGGTCTGATGCTCCATCCTTCCTCCTTCTCCGACTGTGGGGTCCGCATGGTCGCCTCCATCTTGTACCACTCTTACACCTCCTGCCTGGCACCTCAAATTCCCGTCCCTAAATAGTGATCGCAGAGGCGCCAGATTGACCCAGCCGGGCCGGGGGGTGGGTCTGAACCCAGGAGTCGGGGGAGAGTCTAAAAAACTTTTACCGGGTCTTCACTGCAACCCGCTCCCCTTGTTACTAAGCAAAAGCAACTCCCTGCTAAACCATGACACTGATTTATTCCCTTGTACACTGCCATTCTCACGGAATAAAAACCAGAGCTACTCACTAGTTTGTGACAAACAATTTTCTTCTTAATCTTTTACTTCCATTTATATGCAGTGGCTTAAAATCCCTGCACAGCTAAGGAACTTTAGAGTACAGGCTTGTAGTATACTGAAAATGCACTGCTTAATGAGATGCAGTGGAGACCTCAGATGAAATGAATGTCTCATCTGTGAGAAAGCACATTTGTTTCCAGGACTAAAGATGTAATCTTCCTTGGCTTGACCCTCCAAGACCTCAAGTCTGAAGTTTCTAAGCTCTGCTGCAGAAAATACTCACCTTCCAGTGCAAAAACACTCTTAGCAGCTCATCAGCTGCCCACTGTACATAGATAGCTGTTTTTTAAGTGGTCCTGGGGTGAGATTAAAAGTGAAATTTCTATAAATATGGTAGATAACAAGCACAGCTAATCTGTAGTATTTAGGAAAACACAGTCCTGCATCATACCCCAAAAATGTCCTCTGAAGTCCATAGACTCCGCAATCAACACAACCCATGCAGCCTTTCCTAGGTAGTTCAGTATCAGAAATACTCTGCAGGTCCCAAGAGATGAGGGAAAAAAAGGATGTGACTAACAGAATAGGTCAAAGGTACTTAGAGTGCATTTATTGAAAAATGGTGAAATGTTGTTATTGCCTAGATGGCTTTTCTTATTTTAATACAGAGTTACAGCTGGTGGTTTGTCCTGATTTTTTCTACTGGTTTTCAAGTACCTGATATTCATTAGGTAGTATAACAAGTGGAAACACAAAAGTACTTATTCAGGAGATGTGCAATCTGAATTCCTCTTTGGTATCCCCTCTCTAGGGAAACTAAAGTTAGTCTGCTATGCTTTTCATTTAAATAATTAATCAATGAGGTAGTGGTATATTATTAAATACACTTTTGAGGGCCATATTTACATGGAAAAATGAAATTCTGAACCTCTTAGACAGATGGGAAACATCAGACTAAAACCAGAAGTTTTCCTATCCTGCAGGCTTCATTTATAATCAATAGAAAAACAAATATGTACTGCCAGCATGCAGATTGATGTATTTGAGATGTTCTCTTCAGGGTGGTGGGAGGTGTGCCCTACAAATACCCCTTTATCTCCACTGACTATGAAAGGAGTCCAAGCTCAGGGGTATATTTTGCTCTGTACCTTTTTGAAGTCATGAGATAACCTTCCCAAACAGGGTGCTTATTGCTCCTTTTGAGTTTCTGTGCTTTTCTTACTTTTGCTTATAATTCCCTCCCCACTTCAATATCCTCTTCCTGAATGTTTGGTTTATTTTTTAGTTTATTTCTAGCTCCTATAGGCATTGACTACTGAAAAATGTTGAAATATCTTTGAATAGTTGTCCTAGAGTGAGCATTTGGAAAACATCTGTTGTGTTTTTGTGAAGAGGTGCCCAAGTCCTCTTTCAGAGCTTAAGATCTCTCATTCATCGTGTAGGGAAAATACTGTCTCTTCTTCCTACACATAATTTGTAGAGCACCTATACTGGACTTCTGCATTCACTTTAAGTACTTGGAGCAGGGAGTCAACTGGAAAAGTCTGGAAAACTTTTGTTACAGTAGAGCATCACTTAAGGTTTTATTCGCTTTACTCATGATTTTAAGATCCCAGTGTCCCTTCAGCTTGCATCATCAGCCACATGTAGATTGAGTTATCAGATTTTCCCTTGGTTGTCTGCCTTAACAATTTCTGCTGTGTTTTTTTGCATGATAATCCAGAGTCTATGTTCCTTTTGCCTGACCAAAAGAAACTGCTGTAAGAAACATGCAGAGATATCAACAATGAAGGGTAGACCACATTTTGCATATGTGTCTCTGGAAAGAGGGACAGAAGAATTGTGTAAGGAAGTTTATAACTTCTTCAGGTTTTTTTGTGCATGGTTGTCAGCTATACGTGTAAAAAAAAAAATGTTCTGCCCATGCTCAAAGTCTGTTTCTGTGCATGTGTAAGTGACTATAAATTTCTGCTAACATTTAATGCTTCCTTATGGAGCAGCCATGCTTGCGGTTCTGTTGCATATTTTTGGTTCTGGGACATTGTTCTATGTTATGGCCACATGTTGCAAAATGCCAAGGCCTTTATGCAGGGAAGTATGTGAATAACTTTACATAGATACCTGGAATGGGAGCTTGAAAGGAAAGACTCCACTGGATTTCATGCAAAATTATCCTGATTGTGATTTGAGTCTAGCAGGTCCTGGCTGTAAGCTGTGTTGGAAGTGATGAAACAGCATTTTTGTCAGAGTTAAATTTAAGCATTTGCATTTGTGGGCGCTTTTCCCTAATCTTGTATCACGGCCTTTATTCAGGCAATGATATGTTTTCTGTTACTTTAGGAAAAAGCAGAAACCAACTGTGCTGGTAGTCAGGGCACACAGATGTGAAGAAGTGTTCCTAAAATGGCTTTCTGATCCCTCAGTGTGTGAAAGGAAAAAAACTTAGAACTCAGTAAATTAGCAATATTCAATCAAAAACAGTGTATTAGAGAGCAGTGAACTTTGCTTGTGAAAGGCTATTAAACCATATTCTATTTAACTATGTGTGTAATAATCTCTGATAACTCTTAAGGCCATCTGCATGCTGACACATCTGAACAGAATCTGAACACTTCTCTTGTAGTCCTTGAAAGATACCAGAGAAGGGATATTATCTTTGGCTATTTAAATCCAAGCTTTTTTTTTTAACTGATGACATTTATTTTCTGTGTTTGTTTCTTTCTAGGAAGCAGTTAAGCAGAATGCTACATCTTCCAGTCTAGTAAGCAAATGAAAGAGTCTTTTCAGTGCTGAAAGTGATACAGGACCATTGGCATAGTTTCAAATAATGACACAAAAATAGGTACCCCCTAATTAGGGTCACCTGGGCACCATCTTTAAAACTAGTGTTACATCAGTATCAAACTTCATGTACTTCAGCTGAAGGTTTTTCATGACAGATATCAGTATCAGGTTCAAATGCTTTGGGCAATTTCAGCCAACAAATCTTCCCAAAATGTGGTAAAATTTATGCTATTGTTCCCTTTTGTGGTTCCTTAACCCATTTCACAGATGGAGGCCTATACATTTGAAGTACAATCTCATCCTATGGCCAGACACAAACTTCTACTGTTCCACATGAAAGTATAGGAGCCGCAATGCAGAAGGCTAGTGAACTGTAAATCTTTACATATCTTTTTCAGTGTTCTGTTATGAACAGATGTTCATTGTGTGTAGTTTTCTAGGTGTTTTCTATTCTGTTGCTTTTTTCCCTCCCTTATCTATTGGTTTCACTAATGCAATTCAGAGCAGAGATAGATAACTATGGGATGGGAAGAAGGGATCAAAGTGAACAAGCTTCAGATGAGTCAATACTTGGAAACTGTTTTATGCTATTTATTTTTTCAGAAATGTATTCAAGACCAAATAAGCATCAGAAAAAAACAAAGAGTAGAAAGAAATCAGACTCAGTTGTGGTGTATTTTATAAGGAACAGTTTGATCATCTTTAAGAACCAACAGTGATGTAAAACTTTGCTTAGATTAGGACTCTAATTCTAAGATTCAAACCCATTGGTTAATTCACATATATGGTGTTTTGTTGCTGAATGTTGTCTGTCTTATACAGACCTCTGAGATGGTACTGAAAATAGCACACTAACATCTGGTGAGATTTGTTTTGAGCTAAGAAATGGTATGAATTTTACAAATAAACTCCATAGATAATCCCCTTTTACTTGTCCTTATGAAAGTTTTAAAACACAAAATGGTTGAATACGGTTGAGTCTGCATTAGTCTTAATTCTTATGTGCATATACACATTGAAGCATTGTTATTTACCAGATTTACAGTTTGTGAGTAATTTCTGTTGTGCATTCAGGCTATTTATGAAGTTACCAGGGGACCTCTTTACCGTGACATGTTTAATCTCTAGAATGAAATTATGCAAAGCTGTTAGTGTGCTGGGCATTAGGCAGCACAAGACAGAGGATCGAGGAGCAGGGATCTAGTGTGGTGCTTGGGAACACTGCCTTCTCCTCTGGCGACAGAGCAAGTGCTGCGCAGGAGACTGATGGCTATCCCTATGGCTGAGCCATCTGCCTCTGTGTGAGTTCAGCAGGCATTAATTAGAAGCACCTCCAGGGTACAAAGTAATATCGAAGGGATGAGGAGATACAAATTATACACAAATTATACACCCTTAATGAAAGGGTGCAGTATCTACATGGGATGTGGGTGTGTGTTATATATATGTTCTGTACATGGACAAAAGAGTTCTTCTCCATACAAGTCTTTACAGCAAGTCCCAGCAGTTTGCCTTAATTTATCCAAACTGCCAAATATTGCTCTGTTTTTCTCAGAATGGAAGGACCTCTAGAGGATATCTAGTCCCTGCTAAAGTAGGTTCACTTGGATCTGGTCACACAGGAACAAGTCTAGGCAGGCTTGGAAACCTCCAGAGGAGACTGTACAACCTCTCTGGGTAGCCTGTGCCAGTGCTTCAGTTTTGGTCTGCGCAGGTCAAGGTCAATGCAAGAGGGCTGAAATCCAGCAATGGCTATATGAGTCTGTGGAGGATTGCTTTACTGTGTGTGTTTCTTAAAACTGAAAGTGTGTTTCTATTTAATATCCTTGGCAAAGAATGCATTAGAGGAGCAGGATAAAAGACTGCCAGATTAATATGCCAGTCAGGATTTAAATGGGCCTTTTCTCATAGGCAGAAAGCAGGTTATAAGGGAAGACAAAGTAATAGCTTAATATTCTTTGTGCTAGGAGCAATAGACATACCAGCATCTGGTTTGATCCATATAACAGTTTTTCTCTGTTGGTCACTGCATCAATGGCTGTTTAACAAGGAGTTTGAAGATGAGAATTAGTAGGAGTTTTACAAGTGTTCATATATTTTCTGTGGTTGGAGGCACTCAGAACATTGGGAAAGAAATATTAATAGAGATACAAGCAGGTAATGGCCTCTTACTGTGCTGTGATTGTTTCTGCTTATCATTTAAGTAAATAAATAATAATTGTGCCTTGCAAAGGGTTGTGTATATACATACCAAAATATATTGCCCAGCTATGCTTCTAGAATAGTAAGGTGAAAGTTAGGATAGCTTTCAGCATCCAGTGATATTTTTCCAGCATGTAGTCCCAGCAGCCTTTGATTCGTGGTGTAGGGATTCCAGCCCTGAAGTAGTACTTTTGAATCTAATAGGTCTTCCTGGACTCCATATCTATAATTTTCAGCGGAGTTCCACAGAGGTTGGTTCTGGGGCCAGTCTAGTTCAACATCTTCATCAATAACCTGGATGAGGAGACAGAATGTACCCTTAGCATGTTGGCTGATGACGCCAAATTGGGTGGACTGGCTGATTCCCCAGAAGGCTGCGCTGCCATTCAGCGGGATCTCAACTGGCTTGAGAGTTGAACAGAGAGGAACTTCGTGAAGTTCAGCAAGGACAAGTGCAGAGTCCTGCGCATTTGGAGGAACAACCCCTTGCACCAGTACAGGTTGGGAATTGACCTGCTGGAGAGTAGCTCTGCAGAGGGAGACCTGGGAGTCCTGGTTGATAATAAACTGAACATGAGCCAACAATGTGTCCTCGTGGCCAAGAAGGCCAATGGCATCTGGGATGCATCAAGAAGAGTGAGGCCAGCAGGTCCAGGGAGGTTCTGCTCCCCTCTCCTCTGCCCTGGTGAGGGCTCATCTGGAGTCTTGTGTCCAGTCTGGGCTCCCCAGCTCAAAAGCAACAGAGAACTTCTGGAGAGAGTCCAGTGCATGGCCACCAATATGATCAGGGGACTGGAGCATCTTCCTTATAAGGAAAGGCTGTGGGACTTGGGATTGTTGAGCCTGGAGCAGACTGAGGTGGGACCTCATTAATACAAGTATTTGAAAAGTGTATGTCAAGAGGATGGGACAACACTTTTTTTTTTCTGTAGTGTCTAGTGATAGGACTATGGGTAGTAGACAAAAGCTGGAATACAAATAGTTCCAGTTTAACTTAAGGAGAAACTTCTTTCCTGTGAAAGTGATGGAGCCCTGAAACAGGCTGCCCATGGGACTTATGGAGTCTCCTTCCCTGTAGGTTTTCAAAAACCTGGACACATTCCTGTGTGACTTGCTTTAGCAGGGGTTTTAGACTAGATGAACTTTAGAGGTCCTTTCCATTCCCTACCATTCTGTGATCCTATGAGTTATCTCCCAGGCTGCTTGCTCGCAGAAACACTGCAATACTTTGTAGGCACCATATAATATGTCAAGGAATTGCACTTCCTAACTACATACTATGCCAATAAAAATATCTTCTTTTTTTTTTTTTTTTGTTAATTCCAAGGCTGCAACCTGATGATTTCATGTGACAATCCAGTTCTTGTATTATAAGAAAGACTAAATAACATACCCCCACACACTTTTTCATGTGTTCTTTTCTCTGTTTTTCTTTTCTAATAAGCCCCAATGTTCACTCCTATAAATGCTACTGAACATTACTGAGCAGTGGAAGTAGTTTGTATAAAGCTATCATAACTGTATTTGCGGAGTGGAAAGTCGGAAACAATCACTGCATATTTAAAGCTACGTCTGTTTTTCTCCACATCAGGCAGTTTATGTCAGCATTGCATTTCGACTGCTCAGTGACTCAGTTTCATGTGGTTATTCTGCAGTATTTAAGAGTCAGCTTTTGTTGATTTTGAGTTACTCAGTGTATTATAATCACCAAACTTCAGGCTTTATAATCTTTTCCAGATCATTTACTAATGTGATGAATAATCCAGGACCTAGCACAGATCTCTTGGGGACTCTGCTGGCCACAGTTTCCACTGAGAAAATAATTTTCTCTTGTTCATTATTTTCTGCCTATAATCCATTACTTATCCATGTGAAGATCTCTGTTATTGCAAGCCAGCTTACTATCCTTATGAACTTTTTGACTAGTCAAAGCTGTTTAGAAATCCATGTAAGCTTTATCAAAGGTGTCATTCCTGTATGCATAGCACTGCCAAGATCCTCTAATGAATTAGCGAGGGATGACTTCCCTCCACAGTAGCCATACTGGCTTTTCCCAATATGCCATAACTCCATATACATTCACTATTATATTATCTGGTGCAATTTCTACCAATTGATCCAGTGTTGCAGATCAGACCTATTAGCTGAATGAAATATGCTGCAAAGAATTTCTGTCTGGATCAGTTACAAACCATTTACTAATGGATGTAGATATCTTCTGAGGTCCTTCTGAGGGGTATTAGAATGCAGAATACCATTTCCCTTCCCTGCATATCCTTTAGCCAGCAAAGTCATCTTGGAGAGAGACAAGAGCAGCTTCTCCAGTCTGTCATTCCACCTCCATAGCATGTGAGGTTGCTGAGTCATAAAAATGCACAAGAAACTATTAGCCCAAGGACAGTGTAAAAAATGGTCTAAATATTTTGACACTTGTTCATATTATCATATATGACTTATTATGAACCTGTTAATAGCCAGTTATTGTAAAAACCAATTTGACCACTACACCTTAAGACAGAAACTTGACTTGAGTAAATATTCATGAGGTGTTCCATCTCAAGGAGTGGTAACTACTGAAAAAAGCAGATTAAAGAATCATTTAAAATTCCCTAGAAATATACCTTAATTATTAAAAATGAGCAGTTGCCAACAGTGAAAGACCAGAGACTCATAGGAAGAAAATTAGCTAATTGTGCTGTGGTGGAAGTTTGTCTCCTTGGATGGCAGATGATAATACACTGTAACTTCACCCCTGAGCTTACTTGGTGCTAAATCTCATGTATAGAAAAACTCTGAGATTACACGTTACGTGTTACATCTGTGTAGATGCTCAGGGTGAAGGACGGTCCTGGGAATCTCTGCAGGTTTGGAAAGCAAAGGAGTAGTCCTGGCAGAAAATGGGGGTCATGTAGGATAGCATGAGCCTGGACATGAGGGTGCTGTAGTGAACTTGACCACTCTGAGTATCCTCTTGCTATGCCAGCACTGTACATCCATCCCTGCTTTCCACATGCACACAAGTTCCGAAGATTTCTCCTGAGATGTTGCTGTACAGGAGCTCCACCTAGTGCTGACATTATTTCTTATTCTGAATTCCTAAGGCAGAGGGAAAAAGAAACTGATACAGAGGAAGCCAGTTTAGGAAACTGAATTTTCAAGTACAAGCCCACATTCCAGAAGGCAAAGAGATCCTGCCTGACATGTGGAAAGTGAGACTGAAGTTAATATTTGGGGGACTTTTTTTTTACTGTGCTGATATTGTTGAGATGTGAAAGGGAATTTTTTGCTGTATTTATGCCACTAAGAGTAGTTGTTGGTTGGCTGGTTGATGGGTAGGCATATCAATAACATAGCACAAAAGCATAGTACAGTGATGTGCATTAAGTTGCAAGATATAGCTAAGAACGGACATCACCTTTCAAGCACAACAAATACACATTTAAAAACAAAGCAAGAGGGGAAGGAAGAAAAAGTACAATTCTTTACTATTAAAAGTAATGCACTATGCCTGTATTGAAGATATCACCAAACATGAAGGGTAAACTGTGCAAAGTATGAAACAGAGAAACAACTGTTGAGAAAAGAGCAGGAAGGATTTACTGAACAGAACTGGTAATGTTTGCTGTCAAATTTGTCTCAGCAGGCTTGGATGCAAGAGTGATTTTGATTGCAGTGATTTCTTTCAAGTGCAGAGTTAAACTGTGACTCCTGTTGTCATTAAGCAGGAAGATAATTCTTTAGGGAAAGAAATGATTGCCCAGTCTAATGGACTCACAAGTCATATAAATGAAAGAAAGCAAGTAATTACAGGCATTTGAAAAATAGCGATTGCTGTATTTATTTCTATTCAAAGTGAGTAGTTGTTATTTAAAGTAGCCTGTATTTTGAAAGTTTCAGCTGCTTCTGACAGTTATTGAGGCATCCATGCATACCTCTGCAGTGTGTGTCATTTATACTAGCACTGAACTTATCAGAAGTTGTTATATTCACAATGTAATTTTGCTATATCATAAAATGATTTACTGTGATTTGTTTATTCACTGAAGTGTAGACACTGAGTTGTAAAGCTCAAGCGAGTCAGTCTAGTACGGTTTGTCCAACAAGTTCTCACTTGCAGTCTATTCATCTTAACCCTGGAAAGTCTTCTAGGTCCAGCAGTCTTTCTTTTTAACTCTGAAAATGTTTTGGAGTCTTCTGGCAAAATCTGTTGGCAGATGGATTTTATCCCATTAAGTATATGTCTCTCTTCTGTTTGAGAGGGAAAACAAAAAAACATATAATATTCTGGGTGCTAATGAGGAAGGAATGGCACCCATTTATGTCTGCCACTCTCCAGAACTTCTGAGTACATACCCTTCTGACTATGTACCCTT
Source organism: Urocolius indicus (assembly GCA_013401255.1). Classification (NCBI taxonomy): domain Eukaryota; kingdom Metazoa; phylum Chordata; class Aves; order Coliiformes; family Coliidae; genus Urocolius; species Urocolius indicus. The sequence goes on from WBNH01010995.1 coordinate 52,382, forward strand.
CTGAATATATATTTGTGCTTCTTGTCTCAAAAAAAAAAAAAGAATATATGCCACCAAACCCTCACTCTTGATAAAAATGATTTTGTAAAATTCTGTATTCATAATCTTTCACTTGTTTTTCTCTCAGGTTTGCACATTTGATGCTACTTTTCTACTAGTACCAGCAGTTGTGAAAATTGTTAACTAACTTAACTCTATTATGTTAGGTTAGCTGGGTTTGTTTCTTTCTGGGCTGCTCAGCTGAGATACTACAGGTTGATCAACATTCTCTTTGCCACTTACGGCAATTCTGATATGCAAGAAGAGGAGATGTAGCTTGCAGAGCCTCACAGGAGACTGTGCATGAGGGAGTTTTTCCCCTGTCTTGACCGTAGGAGTGAAGTGTGCGTTATAAGACTGAGAACTAGAAACCAAACCAGAGTACGCTGAGGTTTTTTAAAAACAGTCATCAAGTTTTGTTCTTTTTTTTCCCCATATAATGCTGTGCCTGAATAGTTTCTGTTTTTTTCAGAAGCACATATGCTGTGAGGAAGTCAGTCATCAGGTCAGCAAATCACAGAAATACTCTCCCCTTTTGCCCTGTGAACCAGCTTCGGAAAGTTGCTGCCTTTTCATTGTAGTGTTTTTACCTCCTCACCTGCAAGGAAATCTCTGATAGCAGCAACTGCTGTGGTGGAAATTATTGTGTTTTTGTGGAAGAAATTGTTTGAATTCAAGGTAGATAAAGCCCAGTTGTTTCAGCTTATTAGCGTTTACGTTGACTAGTAGATAGAAGATGGAAACAAAGCTGGTGATAGAACAGATTTGCTGCTCCATGTGCACTTTCAAAGTGTTTGATGCTGTAGCAGGTATTAGGTTAGCTGGCAAAATTTCACCTAAAGATTAAGCAATCATTAGAAAGAGGTTGTTGCTTTTTTTCCCTCTTGCTGCTCCTAACTTGTTATGTGAATACTTAAACTGCAAATTGTATTTCATGTACAGTCCTTGAGGGGTGAATCTAAGATATGTTTTTGTCTTCTAAGGAGATATAAAAGTGCAAAAATGTGGGACAGATCATGTCTTTTAAATTGCTTAAATTTTTTATGTTTTATTTTCATGTGTGGAGTGTTTTATTTTTTTAGAGATCTAATAGAAATGCTCTCTCATTTAAATTCAGGAAAGTTATTTCCCTTGAAAACAGCACTGAGTCACTGATCAAGCTAGTTTTGTATAACTCAAAAACATATTTATGTAATATTGTTCAGTGGCACAACTTGGAATTAAACTTGAAATGTTAAAACTGAGGTAGTGAGAGCCTTCATTTGAAGAAGGCTGTTTATTACTGCTGTTGATTTACCTCTATGTCCTTGGGCAAGCATGACAAAAGACATCAGCCAGATGAAATAACAGAAGGATACCTCAGCACAATATTTCCCAATATTCCCCAACTTAGAGTACCTTTAGTCACAAAAACCTTTTGCTTCCTTTTTACATCTTGCCTCTGTCTTATAGCGTCACAGGGAATTTTAGCATATTCTCCAGCTAATGGAGCAGCAGATTTAACATCTGAAACCTGAGAGACTAGGGGGAAGATAGTGTAGCTGTTAGAACACGTATTTCTGAGAAACATACCTGCTGCTCCCATTAGACTCCTAAACTCTGTGAAAACTCTATCCAAAACACAATGTATTGCCAGGGAGGCACCCATAAGAAAGGGATTTAAAAAAACTGATGGTCAGAGTCTTTTGTTCTCCCTGTTGCACAAAAGAGATCCTGTTGAACACAGACTTTTGTGCTTGTGGTTGGGAGTGTGAGGGGATGAAAGCCATGAGTGAGTAAAACCAACCTGACTGGAGGTTAGGTGTGATAAAATAATCTTGGCCTTCTTTGACAGCATGCATTTAGTCTTGCTCCATTAATGTCTTGTTGAAGGAGTTGCAATTGCGTTGTTACGAGCTCAGACTGCCTAAACTTACCTGCAGCTTCTTTTCATTTTCCTTGTTCCTTGATAACCAGAATACAGTGCAGGATACATATTACAACATGGATCCATGATGCTCCAGGACTCTAATCAAGATGTAGGAATGTAGGAAAAACAAGCTTGAGGAGGTTTAAGAGGGCAAATACATATCAGTTAGTAGTGGAAACATTTACCTAGTGTAGGCTAAATCTGTGGGATTCCCAGTTTTTTACACTGTGCAGACCATTGGCAAGCTGCATCTTGTTTCCAATTACTATATCTGTGAGCAGCGTAAACCAACAAAAGGTAATATGAAATTATAACGCTCTCAGTTGAGACTCTGGGGAGCGAAACAGTGATTTGATGTGTCCTTCACCTAGAGCTATATTCTGTACTGTGCTGCCAGGAAGAAATGTACAGATTTTTAAATAAAAGTAAATAATAGATAATGTCTCAGATGGTAGCCCAATAAGTGGATGCCTCTCCTAATTTAAGACTTGAAATTGAATTCCTTGCACTCTACTCACTGAAACTAATTGCTGTGTAGAAAAGGCGCATGCATCAGACCTGGCTTGTCTCAAAATCACTTATTTCCATGATTAATTTTTGAATATTTTTCTGGTTCTTATAATGTAATCTGCACTGGATTTTTTATGCCATCTTTCAATACTGTTCAGTCAGAACCTCGGCTTTGTTCCTGTATATGCATGAAATACTGTGGGAACAAATTACATTTCTCACTGTGATTGGCTCCTGTGGAGTTATTTGGCTAGGTACCAGCTTGAGGCCCTAAATATTTGTTGGAGGCAAATTCTATTTAGACGTGCAGTTCCTGAACTTAATTTTGTTGCAATTTTAGAAAACATTACTCATTTGAAATTAATATATGCAGTCTTCTCAGCCATAAATGTTACTGCAAATAAAAATGAAATATTGGCAGAAAGCATTATGATTAGCTTTAAAATGGTAATTATTTTTTTTATCTTTGTAACTGACATTTTTTTAAAATTTGTTTTCTGGTTATTAAGACTATGGAGATTACAGTCAAATATTTTTCTCAGCCAGAATTCTAAAGTATTTAATTGCTTTATGTTTTAAAGCTGAAATTCTCATTAATTCTTATGAATGCAAAGGTAGGATGTTAAAAAGAATGCTGAATAGCTGCAGGAATAGCGACAAAGGCTACAACAGTTAAATGTATGTAACATTAATAAAATTCTGATATACAAAAATAGGAGGCACAATGGAAAGTGAGTCTTTATTTTACTTAATCCAAATGGGATTACAGGAGGCCATGAGGGAAGATCAAGGAAATTGTGGACTTGTGTTTTGTTAAATGATGGGGGTTAATGGAAAGGACACAGATACCAATAAAAGGACTAATTCTACTGATTATTGTAAAATGTTACAGAAAATAACTCATTCAGTTAAAACAATAAGCTTATGACACTCTAATTCTAAGCAACAAAGAGCATGAAGCAAAGTAATGCACCTAGTCATTACTACATGAGAACAGCAATGGTGATTAAGAAAAATACATCACCAATTGCCCTAATACTTTACTGTTATCTAGATCTGCAGTCTCTGGGGAGCCCCAGCTGCAGGGAGGATTTGAAGAGCCTGTCTCAGCAATTGAAAGGTCCTACTCAGTACGACTACTCATAGGTGTGGTCCTCAAAGTCGCTGCAAGAGAGTCCAGCTTTTTGTATTGTTGAATAAACAATCTTACATAACTTCATCAATAGAACATCTGGTTTTACTCTCCATTGAGATACCACCAAGGCTCAAGGAGGAACTAAGGGAGTTTCCTCATTTACTTGTTTTTTCTTCCTGTACTTCCAGCAAAGGCCAAACATTTGGTTTCACAGTCTGAACACCAGCCCCTATACACACAGAAATAGATACATCAAAGCGATAAATACATTCTTATAGACATCTTTGGCTACATCCTTCACTAATGATCGGAAACTATCTTCCTCAACAGTGATGTTTTATCTAAGCTAAATCTTTTACTAATGGTCATGCATGTTTTACTAATGATTAGCTATTACTTTCATATAATGCTTGGTTGGGAAGTTCATCTAGAGGGCAGCTTTGGTTTAAGGCCTGTTGCTCAGGCTTCAGCACTTCGACCTGTTAATACAACCTCACTACCTGGAAAAAATATGGAGAAGGTCCTACTTGATGCTATTGAAAGGCATGTAAAGGGCAAAGCAATCACTATTTTTTCCTGGAAGCTCATTCACCAACTGTGAATCATCTGATCCCGTTTTTTACTTCTACTCAACATCAAACTAAATACTGATACAAAACCTGGTTTTGCCTTTGTTATGAAATGCTGATTTTTCAGCTCAAAAAAATAGGCCTGTGTATCTACTGTAATTGATTAAATGCTAATGATATCTTCCCAGGATTCAACTATTGAAGTGATAAAAGAAATGTAAAAAGACTACTTTTTTAAAATTAAAAAGCTTAGTATACTCATCAGAGACATTGGAGCCGATAATCACAGAATGGTAGGGGAACCTACCACAATATTGAAACAGGGATATTTTTTGATGTGCATCCTTTATTGTTTTTGTCCTTTTTGGGCCTCTGTGTTATGGTGAAAGTCTTTCATCAGCAAGGTTGGATGAAGCTGCAGTGTTGGAGTATAGAGAGTCGAAGCACATCTTGAGACTTCGTGTACACTGCGCAAGGTCACACTGAGAAATCTGAGAGATAATTGCCATGGCTTCTGTTGGGTTTGTTTCTTTCCCACCTGGGTAACAGATGTTTTCATGAAAAGATGTTCAGATTTTCCCTCTATTGGAAGAAAAGTTTGATTTTTTTAATGGCTCTTAATTTCATCATTGTTTGTCTTTCAAAGTATTTGTAGTTTTTTGTAAACAGTTAACCTGGTTTAGTATATTTTAACCACATGAACTACATTTGTTTTTTTAAACTTTTGATATCTCTTACAAACTACCCCATTAGTACTTTCCTCTTTTTCCCTTATTGTTTTGAAAGCATTAGTAGTCGATGCACAGTAGTGTTAGTTTCAGTGACATTAAATACTTCAGGTATAGCATAGTTCTTGAAGTCTTATTGTGGAAAAAAAAAAAATCTAAACTTCTGTGATTTGGGATTCCATATATTGTAGTTCTTGGCCTCCAGAGAAAAATGTAGTTTGTATCATGTCAGTGAAACTCAATAATAAAAGATGATTAAAGAAGAACTGTCTCCTGCCAAGGTGTGTAATTCAGAGTTTCTAATCTTTTCCTGTGTAGAGAAAAAAAATAGTTTGCAATATTTTAGAGGAAACTCTTGTGGTTTTGTCTGATTGCTAATATTTGATTTTTTTTATTTTTTTTACTGACATCACCATGGTCCTAATTTAAAAACTGAACATTAATTCTATGACAGTTAAAGATAAGATGCTTCCTTGGCTCAAAGCAAGCAATTCTGCATTTATGGCCAGTTACCTTCAAATCCACTCTGCAAAGCCATCCATCATAAATACCAGCTTGAGACAATCTGAGCATCTTTCTCATACTAAGCAGTAGGCAAAAATGTGGAAAAGTGTAAACAAATGCTGTAAACTGTGACAATATAAACCATAAGAAGCTACTGGGCAGTAGCACAGCCACAAGGATGCAAGGATGAGCAGGCAGAGCTGGCAGGCAAACCACCTGAGAGACCAATGGCTAAAGCAGCTGTCCAGGAAGCAAGGCTCTGATGTGGAAAAGTTTGAATACCCCATTTGGGTCTTCTGAGCAACACCATATCCTCAGGACTGTAGGATATTTGCAACAAAAATATGTCTCACTTGCCATTTCATCAAAATAGGGACATTGTGCCCTCAGTTGCTATCAGAGGTAAAGCAAGAATAATATAACCTTACTGTGGAAATCTTAGCTAGGAGCTGAGAGATTTATTGTTCCTAAGACTGTTTTCTGTTAGTCCATGATGATCTAATCTGAAATGCATTAATCTATATCACCTTACTGAGGCGTGAGTCTCAAACATAAAAAATTGAATTTTTGCCATAGGTACCTACATGAGCTAAATGTTCTTGATAGAAAGAATTTCTTTAGTCAAGCCGATAAAAGCATGGAAACAGACAATGCTAACAAAGTGAAGATAAATAAGCGTAGGCTGGAAGTGGCAAGAGCCTAGTAAATTCCTTATTCTTGAGTCTGCAATTAAGGACTCATTATTTTTTTTTCTATATTGAGGTATTTGTTTAATGTAGGAATTATTGCCAAGGGCTTTCAAGAGCTGTGTTATGTAGGAAATGAGGTTCAATGAGGGATGATCAGAAAGTCTCTACTGCCTCTACAATAGTCTAGCCTTAAAATAGGTTGAAAATTGGACTCCTTAACTGTGTAGTTCAGGTGAACTTAGTGAAGCTGTAAGTATATCTACTTTTAAGGTCTAACTTCCCAGTACTGTACAGAAAATAATTTAGGAGACTTTTGTGAAAAGAAAAGTTTTCTTCATTAAAAGTGGCCTTCTCCTCACACTCTTTTGCCTTCTCTCTTGAAAAATGAAGTATCCTATTGCAGCAATCAGTGCTTCTGTTCCCCCGGGTCCTTTGCTGTACCTAGCTCTACAAAAAGTAACTGCAAGTTGTCAGGACAGCAGGAATAGCTCAGCCCACATTTAGCTAACCAGGAAATAAGTCTGTTGAGGATCTTCACCTTACAGGACCAAAAGGAGGAGTCTGTAACCCGTAATTCTGGGAAGTAATATCTAGTGTTGTGTCACCAAGAGCTGTAAGGAAGTTGCAAGAACCAAGCCGTAGAAAATAGCAAAAAAACCAGTCACTGAGATCCATAGAGATTTTTATAGGGAGTTAGGAATCCGAACCTTGAAAGATAGAATAAGAGTGTAGCACAACTGAGATTTAATCATCTACTAGAGGATATAACTGGTCTCAGACGCCTAGAGCTCAGAATTTACCTAAATCACTTTGTGACTCATTATGTGATGTATAAGTAAATAAAGTTATGACCTGCCACATCAATCTCATGCCAATGGTTGTCTGTTGTTTCCATATACAAGTGGTCAGAACTGAAGCTATATCTATCTCATGGGGAAGAAGGGCAAAAACTTCTTTCATTTTTGGGCTTCCAATCTTGAATATAAAGCCTTCTGCATATATAAAAGTAAATGCAATATTTGAAAATGCTTTTGGATGTTTAAAGTTGAGTATTTTTTCAGCAGGGGAATCATTCAGCATTTTATAGTTCACGTAAAAAATGGGTAAATCTTCCCCTGGGTAATACTAAAACAGCTAAATATGAAAACCTGCCTAGAAGACGAATAACTGTCAAGTATGACAATCTTGCAATGTAAGATAAACACAAGTTGAAATAAATTTGACTTGATGGACACAGCAACCAGGTGCAGTGGGGATTTAAGCACAGAGAATAATGTAAATAGTTTTTTCGCTCTTGCTTTGAATGCAGCAAGTAAAGCCTCTTGTTTCGTGGGGCTTAAAACCAATGCTGCTCAAATAACAAAAGTCAGCATTTTAATTGCTTGGTTCCTTGCAGGCATTGTGTCCCTGATCTCCCTGGCTGTCCTGTCCTATGAACGCTACAGCACCCTCACCCTGTGCAACAAGCGCAGCGCTGACTACCGGAAGGCCTTGTTGGCAGTGGGTGGCTCATGGATTTATTCCCTGGTCTGGACTGTGCCACCTCTGATCGGCTGGAGCAGTTATGGCATAGAAGGTGCGGGTACAAGCTGTTCAGTACGCTGGTCCTCGGAGTCAGCTGAGTCCACATCCTATATCATCTGTCTCTTCATATTCTGCTTGGTCATCCCTGTGATTGTCATGGTGTACTGCTATGGCCGCCTCCTTTATGCTGTTAAGCAGGTAAGCTACTCAAGCTGTATTGGTGGTGCAAGCTGCGCTGAAACATGTGTTGCATTTCTTTTCTATCAAGTTTGGAAGCACTGATAGAGAGCAAACCAGCAAAGCAAAACCAAAAGGAAGAGACAACATAAAGCCAGAAGGAAAGGGCAGGAGGTCTTTACTGAGTTTTTTTAATACTCCAGAGCTCCAAACAGACAACCAGATAAAATTCATATGTTATGAAGATTATATTTCATAATAAAGTGAAAAATATATTTCCATTATGGTTTGAAAATACTATGTCCTTGGGAAACCGACATGTCTGGGTGAAGGTTGCATTTGTAATGAAGCCAATGCACATACTTATCTATCTCGTAATAAGACATCTGTGCAAAAATTTCTTCCTTTTTGACATTTTAATGATTTCTATTTCTTAATCTGTGGAGACCTAACTCTAAACTAATGCAGTTCTATTGCAAATTGTGAAGTTGTCTCAGGGATCAACTTCTCCTTGTAAGTCTAGGTTACATGAAAAAATTTACTTAAATGCTACTACTACCACCACTACTACTACAACTGCTACTATGCCAACATTCCTCTGACTGCTTTAAGGGATACTGCAGATATTGAAAAATTAATGTTACAAAAGACCCTGCCAAGGGAGTGTGGTATTATTCGAATACTCTTGGGACAGTAACTTACTGGTTTAATGATGAATAATGAGAAAGAAATGAGTATATAGCTGTTCTCTAAAAGACAATTCTCGAAAATGTTCAGATGAATTAACTGAAGGTGTTAAAAGGGGAAAGAAAAAAAAAGCAGCAGTAAATCCCTGAATAGGTGCTCTTGTACAGAATTAAAGTGTATATAGCTTACTTTTGATTAGTCATAAGGAATTAACGTCATGCATTTTATTTGTCAAAACTTTCAGAACACTTGAAGCCCAAATGGGAAATCTTTTCCCGCTTGAGTGCTGAATGGGCCAGTAAAATTCCTTTGATGAATCACATGCTAGTTCTCCTTTTAGTGCTGTGAAAGTGATATGGAAAACATTTCTCTTGATTGTAAACCATTAAAGTGAAGTTGCAGATTGTATCTGGTCCCTGGGCATCAGTATCCTTTAACATCCCCTTAATGAAAGGAGAGAGAGGTTGGAACATGTGCTATTACTAATATGCAGAAGATAAACTTTTGTCTCTTCTTGTCTTCAGCCCTCACTGTCATTCCTGACAGCATACAAATACTTGTATGGATGAAGCTTCTGTAGCATGTGATTTAGCATCTGTTTCTGAATGCAGACTTGTGTTATTTTATTCACCTTTTTGGTTTTTAAATTCAGTTATGATAAAAGTAGTAGTAAGTCTCATTGATCTGCTTGATGGGTCTCAAGAAGTTCTGGCAAACATGATGAGGGGAAAAAGTATTGTACAAAAATATGTTCAATCTGTAGCTGTTTTGTATTTAGGCATGAAGTAGATTGGGTGGAAGACTGAGCTGATTGGTTAATTGTCTGTCCAGAGAAAAAAATTGGAGATGGATTATAAGTTTCCACAATCCTTTCTCCTCTGTCTTTCATGTACTTTTGAGAGTGATCAGGAAGCTTCTACGATGTTGAGGTTAGACAGCCCTCAGAAATTTTGCAAATAGTGGAAGTGAAAAAGAATTGAATCTGATCTTGGAGTGCGCGTTCGTTAGAGTGTTCGTTAAATGCAGCGAAACTCTAATGAGTATTAGACCGAATCTCTTCTCTTAAAGTTGTTACTATTCAAGGTCATAACAACTGCCCAAGCATTTGTGAAGTCTTGAATAGCTAAACCTTGAATTTTTTAACAAAATATCTAATATTCCCCTGGCATTTGTAAAAGATTTCCTTGGTAAGTTACATTTCAGCAAAAAACAATTTCAATCAGAAAACTCTTCAATCCTCAGCTTTCTGTGATGCATAATACTTTCAGTGTCATAATCCTGAAATCTTGCATTTTATAATTTTCTTGTGAAAAATATTTACGTTTCCAAAGACCATATCATGACACATTCACAGAAATACAGACTTCTTTTCCCTTTGGTCTGAGGTTCTCTAACTGTTCTGTAATAGAGTCGACTGTGAAATGCTAAAGTATGTTATATTTCAAACTGAAGGAAGAGATGAGCAATATGAAAATAAATGTATAGCAGTTCTTAAAATTACAAAGGATAGCTAGGCCAGTAAAAAAAAAAACAAAACAAAACAACTTGAGAAGTTCCTGCATGTATTGTAATCCTGCTGCTTTCTGATATGGGTAAAAAATACATTATCTTGCAGTATTATGGCCTCATAGATTAAAGTTCTTCTATGACCCTCTGTGTAATACATCAGAAGAAATATGTGAGCATTGTAAACATAATGAGTGCATTATCAACTGCTTGATAAATATTCTAAAATATGCATTTCATATTTTTGCAAGATATGTAGAAGTTTTTATGTTAGAGTACTGTAACATTAATGGCGTTACACTGAGATCAAATGTGCAGAAGTTATGCTGTTATTAATAGTGCTATGTAAATTAATTGAAGTGGAAGAAATATTTTAATAGATTTGGGATAGTTAATGCAAGAATTGGCACAGTGCCTGCGTTTTCTTTTGGCAGAGACAGTAAAAGGTCTGTTTTTCTCTTTTCTTCTCTAAATGTAGGCAGTACTGTAGCATTCTGACACTCGAGACATTAATAAATGCCATGAAGTCATCTACAAACTGTGTAATGGTAAAAACGACAATGATTTCAGTAATACAGGTTTTGGAAAAGATCATCTTTTCAAGGAATGACAAGTCAATAGCATCCCCGTATAAATAATGTTAACAGCGAGCACCATTAAACAATATTACAACGTGACTGCACTGTTATCTCAGAGCTTTTGCCATTTATCAAGCTCAAAGACCCTTAGGAAGTAATTTTCTTTAAAGGTACGCGTGTTTTTCCAGAATGGCTTTATCTAGATGGTTGAGTTTGGTTCTGCAGATTGTCTTTGATGCCATCCTTATGTGACTTGATAAAAGGAGAGAAATATTATCTCTGCATAATGAGAACATTTCAAAGATGCTAAGCAGAAAATGCTGGAAATTGAGAGCCAAAGAAAAACCTGTGGTTTCAAAAGCTATTAGGGATCTTGTCAGTATATCAGACTTTAATACATAGGAAACTCAAATATTTATTTGACTTTTCTTCCCTCCAAGTTCATATTTTCACTTAGGCTGATCTTGTTTCATAGGATTGTAGAATCTTTTAGAGATCATCTGCATTCCTGCAGATGTAGAAATTCAGTGTCTTCTTTAAGTGTTACTTTAGAGATGATGTGATGATACCTGCAAGTAGAAAGTTGTGAAGTTTTTTCCCTCACAAAATATTATTAATATATATTTTATTCATGGATATGCTAGAAATCAAGGGAAGGAAATGTAATGATTTAATTATTCTACTGTAATTAGATTTTTTCCCCAGTTTTTGCCTTATGATTCTTCCCTATGACTCTATCATTGTGTTCCATCTGCAAAAATGTTCTTGATAAAAAGTCAGTGTCGGTTGTTTATGCTTTGAAAAGTAGGATTCTAAATTTGGAATTAGAGTGAGCGGCACTAAGATCACTATAGCGCAGAAGGTGCAATAAGATTAAAATACTCCACCGAGGAGCCCAGAGAACTCATATAAACAAGCATAAGAAGGCCAATGGCATCCTGACTGGAATCAGAAATAGTGTGACCAGCAGGATCAGGGAAGTGATTGTCACCCTGTTCTCAGTGCTGGTGAGGCTGCACCTCAAATACTGTGTTCAGTTCTGGGCCACTCACTACAAGAGGGACACTGAGGTTCTGAAGTGTGTCCAGAGATGGGCAATGAAGCTGGTGATGGGTCTGGAGCACAAATCTAATGAGGAATGACTGAGGGAACTGGGAATGTTTAGCCTGGACAAAAAGAGACTGAGGGGAGACATGATCACTATATACCTTAAAGGGGGTTGTAGTGAGGTAGGGGTCAGTCTCTTCTCTCCAGTAACAAATTATAGGACAAGAAGAAATGGGCTCAAGTTGCACCAGGGTAAGTTTAAATTGGAGCTTAGGAAAAACTTCTTCACTAAAAGGGTTGTTAAAGCTTGGCATAGGCTGCCCAGTGAGGTAGCAGAGTCCTCATCCATGAATATATTTAAAAGTCACATAGCTGCGATTCTTAGGGACATGGTTTAGTACTGGGCTTGACACTGAGAGGTTAGTGTTTGGATCTGATGATCTTTAAGATCTTTCCCAACCAAAACAATTCTATGATCTCCCACTTGCACACACAAAAATCTTGCCCAAGGATAAGAAGAATCCCAGAACGTTATTAAAAAAAAAAAGTTTTCAGATTGATTTTGTAGATGCTCTCAGCTCATGTAATTGCCAGACTTCATTGAAAGCTGTGCCTGAACAAAGCTCAGCAGCTCTTGGAATTTAGCTAAAACCTGATAAGCAATAAAAAGGGCTGTAAGCAGAGCACTAAGACTTAAACATATTATAATAGTCATCTGACCATGCACTTCATTCTTAGTGCAACAGACCATACGTTAAAGTGGGCAAAGGGCTAGTGCTTGTGCTTTCGTACGGAGTTCTGAAAGTAGATGGACTTGCGACCTGACTTGATAGTGCTATTGTGTGAGTTTTTTCTCTTTACTTGAAAGCAGCGAGGAAAAAGTAGAAATGAAAAACATTTAGTATGTTCTTTCATGTCATTACCTCAGTTGTACTTTGACTTTTTTTTTTTACAAAATAAGACAAGAAAAAAATATTCAAGAAAAATTTGAAGACCAGCCTGTATGAGACAACAGTTGACCTTAATAGTGTGCCTTGTCCTCCACCCCGTGACATAACTATTAATGCTTAATTTGTCATAAACTGCAGGTTTAACTAGTGACAAAAAAGTGAGTTCAGGTAGGCGAATTATCCAACTCTTTCCTTTTGTAGCAAATTTTATTGTTTCTTTTGAGAAGTGACATATGATTTCTGACTTCCATGTGACATGTAAGAACCAGATCACCTTCCTTGTGTTACTTTGGAACCTCTTATGTTCCAGCTTATACCCACTGTCCCTTGTCCTATCATTGGACATCATTGAGAAGAGCCTGGCTCCATCCTCCTGACACCCGCCCTTTACCTATTTGTAAACATTCACATGATATGGGAACTTAATTGAGATGTCTCATGTTAGGCTGAGAGAATTGGAATAAATCTTAGCAAAATGTAGTGAAAGAGGTCTGTTGGGTTATTAAATGTTACAAAGTATATAAACATATCGCTTATAACCAGCATCATCAAGAAAATCAATACAATTTTTTACTTGCCTGTACAGCCTTCAGCTGGCACACAGCAGTCAATATTTAACATATCCTTATTGGGCGGTTGTTTGACCTTTGCCAAATTCTTTATGTACAATGCACTACACAGCTAAAATGCAATGCAGATAACAGACCAATTTCGGGTTCTGCAGTAACAAGAACATTCTGTAATAACAACATTCAAGACATGCAGCTTTATTGTTTGATTTGGGGTGGTGTTTTTTTTTTTAGAAGAATGGGCTTTAAATGATGAGAGGAAATGATGAAATTCCTATATAAAAGTATGTTTGTGTCTGTGAATTTCTCAATCATTTCTCAAGTAGAAAAACAGAGCAGATTACTCTGTCGTTTCAAAGAGGAGGAGCACTGAAATCCATTGGGTTGCATATAGTATGTATCAGTGGTAAATTATTTCAAAATCTGGTTCTTCTTAAGTTCTCTTGGTGTCTGCCATGATGAAATTGTTTCTCAGAATTCTGTATATGAGGGGACATCTGGAACAGCTATTTTGGAAATGGTTAATAAAAAAGTAATGGAATAATTGAAACAAATAATCATTGCTCTCAACATTTTGCAGGAAATTAATTCTTTTGAATGCGTAATTTGTTTAGCATCAGGTCACAATATGTAAGTGTTCTTACATAAATATAAACTTCTTAGCATATGATCTTTTTTTTCTATTTTTTTCCTAAGCAGTTCTGTAGTTACTCTCATCTTTCACAAACCATGAACTTTCTCCTTTACTCTGACACCATCTTTTGCATACATAGAGCTCCTTCCTTCTTTCAGTGAAGAAAATTTTTCCTTTGAGAGTTTGAAAATGCTGTGAATATACATAGTTTCCAATGCTTTGTAAAGATGGTACTACTATTCCTAGCCTACAGAAGAAAAGTGTGTAGTATTGAAAACTGTGAGGATTTAAGACATTTCCAGCATCTCTGTAGTTTTTTCTACATTCCCTCTGCAGTGAATAAAGAAAGTCACATCCAGGGTTTCCCAAAGTAGACGACTTTTGTCAGCTGCAGGCATGCAAGATGGGTAGCACTATTGTGTATTACAGCAAAATAAGGAAACACTTTCGTCTTGAAAGGAGGATGCAATGTATCAGACATTTCTTTAAAAAAAAATAGTGCCTGTTTTGAGTGTTTTTTTTAAAAAATGGTATGACAGTTAAATGATTATGCCATTGTTATTTAATTCCAGGTCATAATATAAAATATAGGCATAACATAACTATTGAAATAAAATCTGTAACATTTTGGCACTCCACTTTGTCACTCATTTCATGAGGACTTTATAACTACTTCTTTTCACTTTCATAAGCAATTTTCAGATGTCAGCATTTCTCATTTCAGACAGTTGTATTACATTTCTGTTCAAGGATATTGCAACAAAGCTAGCACTGATTATTCCTGTTAGCTGATTCTTTTATGTTTTTATTTAATGGAAGCTTGCTTTGATTTGCTCAGAGGAAGATTTATGAGCACACTTAATTTTTAAAGAGCTAACTTGTTCTCTTTCATATCTATTAGGGTTCACCCAAGAGGTTAAAAGATTGTTAAGTAGCTATCATAAAGACACTATAAATATAGCATAGATTTTGGGGGTTCACTGCTTTCAAGTATAAAAAGGTTTCAGTTTTGTGCATTACAGTAACAACACTTTTTATTGAAGGAGTCTGTCTCAAGGACATAAAATCTTGTGTCTTCTGTAATCGTGGAGAAAAATGTGGAACCCTGTGAAACCCTGACAAATAAAGGAGATAGCTAACACTTTTTCGTTGTGTATAGCTGCAAGGCTTGTAATTTCAGCATCTCAGCTTTTAGGAGAGTAAAGATATGGTGAGTTAATCCAATGCAAAATACCTTTCAAAGTGTTTAGAGACTTCAGCTGCTGTCAGGTCCTGCACAGACGCATGTCTGTCTCATGGGTGATGGGTATGATCACTCAGGATTGCTCTCCGGATTTGTAATTTGAGAGTGGCAACTGACAGTGAGGCACACATGACCAGATTAGTCTTCATTTTTTGAAGTCTGAGTGTGCTGGAAGGGAAACAGGCATGAGAAAAGATTATTATCTTTTTTCCCCTGTTAATTGTTTGTATTTTGCAGAGAAGCAGTAATACAACATTGGCATAAATCAGGCACTGTAAAAATTCATTGTAAATCAAGTTAATGGCTGTCCAGAAAATAGGATTTCGGTGAGTTTGCCATTTTTCATTCTTTAGATAAAAAAGGGAGGAAATAAGCCTGTCACAGTCTTTAATAACAAGCTAATAGAAATTTAAGATGTGCTGCTTTAATCTCTGGATGCATTATGTCCATAAAGAATTGGCTGTGTTCTCACAAGTCTTTCCATTTACAGTTAATGGTGTACATCAATACTGAACGCTCACAATGTCTCAGTATAGAGAGTGGTTTAGTAAAGGGTTTTTCCTGGTAAATAAAAGCATAAAATTTTCTGTTTGCTCACCAGTTATAAAACTGGAAAGGTTAAATGTACAGAAGAATGTTCTGCAGGATATAGAATAGGGCTCTGTGTACTTACGTTTCAGCATTGAGAACTGAACCACACTTACTCTCAAATTTTTGTTTCAAATTTTCTAATCCGTTGTCTCAGTAGTTTCTAATCCTACCAGCTAAGTAGGATTTTTTTGGCCGAGTTGAATAACTTGCACATCTGTGTGAGAATTTCTGCATAAACAAAAGTTCAAGGTTTATGGACAGAATAATGCAATCATAGAATCATAAAATCATGGAATAGTAGGGTTGGAAGGGACCTCCAGAGATCATCTAGTCCAACCTGTTTTTTTTTATCTTAATAATAGAAATGTGTTATCCTATTTAAAGTTGTGAGATTGTACTTTTTTTACAACAATTAAAATAAGGTAAAGTTTAGGTTCCCTAGCTACTTGGCACTAAAGCTGTTTTATCCACAAAGTGAGAAAGCCCAATTCATCTCTGTCTTAGATCTCCATTGTTTTCTGATCCCATAGCTCCAGCTTAACCCGACTAAAACTAAGGTGGCCTAACCAAACTGTAATAGATACCCATTTTGTTCAACTACTACTCATATTCTAATATTATTACCTACTATATCCTATATTTTTAATAGTGAATATCATACCCTGATAAATTGGACTTAAATGGTACACTTGAATATTTCCACATTTTATTAACTATTTCCACTGTGAAACCTACATTTATTTTCAGAGGAAGCAAGCCTATGTGTAATATGAATGTAAGCGATTGAGAATAAGGACAGCATTTTGCTAGTGATGTGAGAGTATATTATCTTCACAGTGTATACTTTAATATGAGTTTAATAGGTCACTCTTTCAAATTGTACATGCTTTAGAAGCAGAATTCTATTTTTTTTGTGCTCCATGCAGCCTGGAGCATGCATGCAGATAACTGTGTATATTCAATGTTGACGTATTTTTACATGGTCAGGGACCTTCCTTGGCTTTAAAGCAAATGGTACACACTGCCTACAACTATCCTACACAGTGTTTAGCTGTGAGCATCCTCTGGATCTTATCTGTGAACGTCAAACATGGTAGTTCTTATTTTCTTTGTTTACTCAAATCAAAGTGTCTGACATGGACATGAAGACTGCCTTCCAACTCTTAGAGTGTGGAGTTGAGATGTGATGCTATGCCCTGTCCTATGTAGCAGAGGTGTTGGTGAGTGCAAGTCTGTGGCACAGGTCAGAGGAATACATAGAAAGGAGGGAGCCAAACCTGGTGCAGTCTTGTCTGAGTCCCCTACTGAGAGTTGTCACTGATGATTTGTCTTTCTATAGTGGCTTGAGGGCATTGTCTTGGAGAGGGGCTTAAGGCAAATTTGTGCTGGGAAGCCAAGGGTGCCAACAGTTAAGCATGATGGATGATCAGAAACAAGAGCTTTATCTCACCCCATGGAGTGGTTTTATGTAGTAGTGTTCACTTAGATGCTTATGCTTTCAAAAAAATATGCCTATTCTATGTCTTTCTTTTCCATGGAATCTCAATTGTAACTTTTGTGTGTGTATGTGTGTGTGTGGGTGTGTGTGTGTGTGTGTTTGTTAAGAAAACTGGAGTTTTCTATTGTTCCTTACAGGCAGCCTGTTGTATAAAAAAAAAAAAAAAAGTGTATACATGAATCTGAGTTTCTGGCTTTCTGCCTTGACTTCAGACAATTGTGTGTACTATTTTAAGTGGAGATGGTTGGGAAATAGACTTTCTGGTTTTTTTCCCAGTTTGAGATTTTTTTGATGAAGAGATTTCTTGCCTTGAAAAGGCAGGGACAATTCACACAAATCTTCACTATTTTTCACTGATTGGGAAGCTAACAGTATTTTATTTTGATATAATCCTCCACTGGGATGTTTAGATGTTAAAAATAAAATAATCTTCTCTTGACCCTGAAACCACACAGAGTCCTGGTGCCCTTGTACAGCAGCCGCTTAGCTAAAATGATGTATAAAAAAAAAGAGCCTAGAAATCCTTGGAACTAATGAGCTAAAATGCCTGTGAGATCCTGAATAAAACTGTTCTGGGAGGTAATATGCACTAAAAGTCACAGAACAATAGAGAAGTCTGGGGAAACCTGGGTCTCAAATTTGCATGTTCCCACAGAATATTTTCCTTTTATCTGATTCAGTTTCCCAGTGCAAAAATGTCACACTAGGAATAATTCTTATCTTAACTGATCTATAATTTGCCTCTTTGCAAACGAAACACTTCTGTCATTGCAGTGAAGATGGTTTAAAAAAATGCCAAAAGGTTTTCTGTGGTTCTACCTAAACCTTTCTCTGTCTCCATCACCTTCTCCATAATACCTTGTTCTGCATGCATGATGTGATACGGTAATAAATGTGCAGCTCTCAGATTCACACAGTAGGTCATTGCCCTTGGGGTTTAACAGGGGTAAAGTGCAAATACTGGTATTCAGCTTACTGAGCCTTGTCAGTAAGGCAAAGAAGTGTTGAAAAGTCACTAATTTTCATATCCTAATTATATGTTCTGTCATGTTCATACAGTCAGTCCAAGTCAGTATTCTTACAAGGGTTTGTGGATTTTTTCATCTATTCTTGGTTTTCTCCTCTGCTATTAAAATAAATGGCCAGGATATTTTATGGCATCCTTCCCCTTCACTGAATTGTTGCTGCTTGTCATACTACTTAGCTCTGTCTCACAATCTGTCAGTAGAAACGAGCTTCTGTGTTCTGTAATAGGTTAAAACTGGGGTCACGCTTCCTTTTACAAGTATGTTACTATGCATCTGGCTCTAGTTATTTCAGTAGGTTTGATGGTAAAGTGAGAGCCACTGTCACCAGTGAAAAATTACGGCAGAAATAAAGCCAGTAACATTTTAAACACATAGACTCATATTTCAGGCAGCATTTTATTAATCTGAGTCAATGAAAATAGATTGGTAGCACTCTGAGTGCCTGTAACTACTAGACTTGGTAGAATATAATCCTATAGTACTCAGTGCTCAGCATGACTTGGCTGAACTAAACACTGAGACAATAACCCTTTTTTTTTGCCTTTTGCATGCATGGCAGGGGCATAAGATGGGAAGACAAGGCTGAAGCAAAATAAGGGAGTGGTGTTGCTGCCTTAACAGCAGCAAAGGCTGAGCAGCTTGCTGATGCCAGGCAGCTGCACCTGCGCAGGTCTGGGGTGAACACACGGTGCCTCAACAGAGAGCAGACTCCAGAAGAGTGAGAACAGTCCTTGTGAAGTATTTTGAATAGATTTTCTGAGGCTTTTTTAGTTTCTTTTTTAAATTTAAGTGCTTACATATGGCTCTTCAAAACATCCAGGTGGAAGAAAATATACGGTTCAGGCACTTTCCAGTTTGCATCTGACACTCTGGTTTTACAGGAAACTTTCACTGAAGAAGTGCTTGACCAAATCTTCCTAGGAGAAATTATGCCTGTCACATCATGTAGAGAGTTTTGCCCTTCTTCTTATCAGGCACGTTTCATTTGAATTTCTCCCCACTAGCAGTGCAGCTGTCAGATGAACCCTTTGGCAGCTTAATTATAGAGATCTTCAACTTAATCTCAGGAATCCTTATACAATAAATCAATATGTCTCTGGATAGGTACATGATAGGAAAGAAAAAGATAAAATCATAAGTAACCAATGTTTCCTTTGGAGAAATATGTGTAAAATGTGTTACCTTATTTCTCAAGTTATTTTTAAGATGATGCTTAATCTATTGACTCTCCAATTTTTCTATTTTGTGCAGTTTTCATTGTAACTTAACTACTGTCATCTTTGTGGCCTTACTTAATTCTTCCTTTTTTATTACAGGATAGAAAAAAAATTTAAATGAGCACTTACTCTGTAATTTTTAAGATTTAGGAGCCAGAGGCTTCACTTTCATGTTAGTTAAGCATCTTTTTTTCCCATGGTTGTTCTTTTAAAATGTCTACACTGTATGCATATTGAAACAATGAACAGCAGCCCCTGTCTCAAGGTAGAGTTGTCTGAGTTTACAATGAATGAGTGATCGTTTGACTTTCAGTAGTACAACTGACATCTGCTAGGCAGCCAGATTAAGCTGAGTATGTGTTAGGGCTGCCTTTAGGGTGTGTTCCAGACCTTTTGCTGTATTTAAGAGTGGTAATCTAAGTTCAGATGGGAGCTCTGTCAAATAAACATCTTCCTAGATAATAAAAGGCATGTAAGGTGTTTCCTAAGGGGACCTTGGTAATATTGGACTGCTTTGTTTCTAGTCACGTACTAGGCAGAAGAGGCATAACATCAGTGTTTCAGAAGTCAGTAACGTCCATTTTACCTGGTAATGCAACACTGGACCTGAAATTGCCCAAAACATGTGGAAAGAGAAACTTCCATTTAGCTGAGATCTTGCTACTTATATCTGGCTTATTAAAGATTAAATATAAACAAAATGTGAGTAAAACCAACCTGCACAGAAATAGAAAATAAAGAAATTCATAAATGTTCTGAGACTAAGCTAAAAAAACCCCAAACAATTGAGTAAACTACTCCTATGACGAACAGAGCTTTCCCTACATAGCAAACAGTGAAGTATATGAATCTTTTAATTCTCATTAGCAGTCCTATTGAACATGCCTAAAGGTTAATTATAAGTCTGTAAAACACTGCATACAAACCATTGCCTTACAGAGAAAATAGAATGAGTGTTGCCACTGTAGCTATCACTAGTTAAACATTAGCAACACTCTGCATCTGCTTTGATGCCTTTGGTAAGAGCTGGGCCTTTAAAGAGACCTGTCCCTGGGAAAGGTCACTCAACTGGTTCACCTGGATTGTACTTTCTAGATTCTCTGTTGGTATGGCTTGTAAGTGCTCACTAAAAAACATTAAAAGCCTTACCTGATGCTTTTCTCTTTCTCACTTACTGAGCAAGTTCAGGATATTAGTTCAGTCTAAATGTCAAGTTGAAAGAACTGACTTTCATGTCATTTCAACCTTGCCTTTCTGTATCAATCTTTAATCTCTTTATGGGGAAAATTTGTAACACTGGTTGGCAATCTGGCTTTGGCCTTTTATTAATTGCATGCTTCTCCTGGGAGCTTTTTCTTTTTGCATGTTTTCTTTCACCCTTCAGTAGTGCAAATGCTCTTCTACCTTGCTTACACTTCTGTGCTTCAAGATGGTCAAGGCTCAGCCTGGCACATTTTGGATTTTCTCAATATAAAACTAAATGGATTTGCTTAGAGCTCCATTGCTTGCTGAGTAAGTTCAGGATGTTAATTCAGTCTAAATGTCAAGTTAAAAGAAATATGATTGCAGTCTGCTTGATTCATCTTGTTAACTCAGTATTCATTTATGTTAACCTTTCCTTGGGGAGCTTGCTTTATTAGTTTCAATTTCTCTGGAAGAATGCTGGAATTTTGTAAGACTACATCATCCTTTTCTCTCTGAGGTGATAAAATTCACGCTGGAGGGGCTTCAAACTTGCTCTGACTATAGCCGTCCCTACTGTCGTTGCACTCTGAAGGATTCTTCTGTCGCAAAACTCAGAAATTAAAGTGTTGATCAAAAGTGAGCTGAATTTGTAAGATCCATATTTAACAAATATTGACTTGAAAGGGCCTGGGCTTATTAGTGAATCATTGCTAGATTAGTCTCTATCTTGATACTAAATGTCCCAGACGTGTGATGGATCCCTTGAAATTTGAATTAGAGGACATCTAGAGAATTGTTTAAAATACCTGTGTTGCTTTTCCCGGATGTATTTGTCAAAAAAAAGATCTGGAGCAAAATTAGTCTGTAAAAGAATATTATACTATTGCCAACCATTTCTTTGCACAATAAATAACAAGTTTTGCAATTGGAAGTAGTGTTAATTTGCAGATTGACAGAGTAGAACAAGGATTGGACCATTTACCATGATCAGGGATGCAGAACAATCCTCAGCGTGTGATATCCCCGGTATTTCTATTACTGCTGCCTTTAGCAGATGTGGAACCAAACAGTTATTATAGTAAATATCCATGGAGATACTCAGGTGGGAGCTGAGTGCAGTTGCTAAAGCAAGGGGCAATGGCCAGCAATGATTGTTTGAAGCAGGAAGACTGGGAACAAGGGAAGTGAGTAGCTTTGGCAGTGATGTGACAGATCAAGGGTGGGGCGAGCAACACTGACCATGGTATTTCTAGAGGAGAAGAACAGCATCTGCAAGGCCTATGAAGGCAGTGGGTGATAACAGCACCTGAGACAGTTTTTTTGTGCAGAGAAAAGTAACACATATCATACATATATATATGATATCACTTTGAAAAGTTATCACTCTTCAAAGAGATGGTGGAGTCAGTTGGAGTAATTTCCTGAAAAAAATACTTATCTGTTCAGGAAAACGGAATTAAGTAAGACATCAGAAGATACTGGGAAAGGAATTGAGAGAAACATCCCCAAATAGAATTGATTCTGATTGTCTGTTTGAAAGGTATATAGGAGGAAGAGAAAAGGCACAGAAAAAAGTGGTGGGTGTGATCAGAGATATAGAGCAGCTTTCAAGGAGAGATTAGACAAATATCCTTAGAAATGAGCCTTCAAACATCGTATTTCAATTGTGCTGCTACATTTTAGAGTAGTTCCACATTTTTAACTCTGTCCTTCATTCTGGTTCTTGTGATATAGTTGTACACATAAAGAGGAATTGTTAGGAAATTGAAGAAGAAAAAGTTGCTCATTAAGCTAAAATAGCTGCTATGAAAAATTAGAAGTTGTTATGAGCTGTGATATGCTGATAATCCTCCTGCACAGGCTATGAGTCAAACTTTGCCCTACAAATAAGTAAAGGCATTGCCTTGTACATAGATTTTTGGTGATAAGGTGCACTTACCTCACTCAACTTCCAGGTTCAGTTAACAGATAGCTTTTAACAAGTATTTAATATTAGTTGTATTTATGATTCTAAATGTAATCACTTCTTTTCACTGAATTTGTCATCAGTTTCTGAAAAGTAACCTGTAAAACAAAGCAACTCAAGAAGCTCTGTTTCTTAAAGATGGATTTTCTACTTTTGTTGTTGTTGTTGTTGTTTGCTTATTGTTCACATTATATGCACAGATTCTATTTATTAAAATATTGAAATGAAAGATTTGTCTGTGAAGGATTTAATGCAATGACTCTTTCTTCTCAGCAGAGAAGATTCATTCCGAGGTAAATTTAGACAGCTGATTAGGAAAATGGCAGAAATATGGCTTAGAATTTCCTTTATCTTTAAAGTAAAACCTACAATTGATTTTTCAGACTTTTTAAATTAAAAAAAAATCAATAAGTAAAAAAGGATATAGACTCAGGCTGCTACACTGTTTCCATTTCAGTATGCCCTTTGTAGAGGAAAATAGAGGTAATTGCTCCTGAGAAACTGATCACTGAGGTTGCTAGTCACATAATCACTGAAAAAAAGAAAAATTTGGGACCAGAAGGAAATATTTTTTTTTTGAAACAGAAGCCTAGGAATGGACACTCAACTTCTTCAAGCTGAAAACCTAGGCTCCAAGATTATAATATGATTCAAACTGGAAAGCAGCCTGGTTCGTATACAGTCTGAATTCCCTGCATATATATAATGTTTCAGAAGCAGGACATCAGCTCTGAGCTTCCATTTATACCTCCTTAAGAAAGCGAGAGTTTACTGGATCACACTGAATCCTCCCTTCCTCTAACCCTGTCCCTTTTCTCCTCCTTCCCCCCCACCTTCTTTTTTCCCCTTCTTCTCCATCCACTCCTATCCTTTTCCCTCCTTCTCTTTCCTCTTCATGTTAATGTCAGTAAACAACAAGCTTGATGGTAACAATTGTTTTAATCTAAATTAATGCATCTGTTAAGGTATAGCTACTTGATCATGTTTGCTGACTGAATCATTCCAATTGCACTAACTCCATAATAGATTATTTTCAGATAACGAACAAAATCTGCATCTATATGAACTGATACCTTCTTAGATCTAGTCAGTGGTCTAACTGGCTAAACTGCAACTTCACTTTTACAGGATTTTACCCACCACACAGAAGTATTAAAATACATTAAAGAATAGTCATCATCTAGTTTTATTTTATAAAAGTCTGTTACTGCACCCTTATGTCTTTCTTCTTGGGATGTGTGAAAATGTGTGGCAAATAGCTTAAATGAGCCATTACCATGTGGTAGTAATTCTTCTGCTTGGATACAAAATTTGGACACTCTATTGATTGTTTTCAATTGCCATCAGTACTGTGTTATTCTTCTTGTTCCCCTGTAATCCAGAAATCTGTGCTACCTGCAGAAATCATTTGTACAAGTGCTACCAATTGTACAGCAGCAGAGTAACAACAACATAGTGATGCACTTGCTGTACTCCTCCCCACCATAAACTAGAAAACAAATTTGAGGGAAACCCAACATTATTTAGAGCTAAAGTTACAAAGTATCAGCCATCCTATATCCCAGTCATTTTCTAAGGGGTTAATTTAGTCTTTTTCTTACTGAAATTGTTTCTTTGCTATAATAATTTACAAGCTCAGAACCCCTGGAGCTGTCAAGAATGAGTAGTATCCAAGTCAATATAATGTGATGGGCTATTGTTGTTTTCCACTGTTTTCTTCCAAAGTGAGTATGCCTATCAGAAACCAGTTGTCTGCTCTGTTTTATTTTACATGTGATTACAGTTCATAGATAATAATGTAACGGAGTTTGCTAACTAACCATTTTTTTTTCCAAAATTGCACATTTTACTTTTAGTGTGTAATGCATTTTTCTTCCCTATCTGCACCATAATTTAGCATCAGTATACTTTACAGTTGTGCTTCAGCACTATCTGTATTGTGTTCTTTCTGCAAGGAGAAGGATTTATATAAGTGTGAAGGTAACACCACTCATCACTTTTACAAATGCTTGGCTCTCCCCTAGAAATGCCAGTAGGTCTCTAGCTGGGCTATTAGTGCTATAAAACTGCTGTCTCTTCCCTAAGTGATGCTGGTGTCTCTATAGAAATCACTCATCTGCCCTAAAGCAAGCTTGGTGAACTTTATTCAGTGAAGACCAGTGGCAGCCCATGGCAAAGTCTGCTGCAAATATTCTCTAGATACCCTCTTCTCAGATGAATGCTCTGTGCTACGGGCAATTTTAACAACTAGCATTGAAAGGCCTAACCTCATCTTCAAGTTAGTTATGCAAAAATATCTTTCAGAGGAAAAAGAAATCTTTCAGAAGCCTAGTTTTGATTGTCCTCTTCACTGTGTGTCCACCAGATGAAATATTCATGGATATTACCTTCAGAGGAGGATTATTTTTTTCTTCTTGATATCAACAGCATACATGTAAAACCTGTCATTCTAGGAACAAGTAAGAGTATATATGGATGGTGAAATACTTTATGAAGTCAGGAGTGCCTCTTCAGCAGAAAGTGACATATGTAACATCTGTTACTCTGGAATGAAAGTAGACAGTGAAAGGGGATTAATTTTAAAGGTCCAGAAGAATCTTGGACATGAATAACTGAAGTGTTCATAATCTCTAGTTTAATATTTTTATGTGAACATGGTAAGACAAACTCTACAACGAAGAATTCTCTATGCAGACTTCTGTATGTAGTTTCCCTGGAGCATAAGAGCGTCCCACCAATGGTTCATCTCCCTGGTATTCCACTCCTAACAATAACTGTGGCAGATGCTTTCTAGAAAGCGTGTGCAAACCTGGCCCCTCTCTGCACCATGTTCCCCTCTCCTTCCCCGGCATCCACTAACATCGTTATTTGGTCTAATAATTATTGCAGTTTTACTGCAAATTGATCTAGGTCTTCTGATATATCTGCTACAAAGAATTCACAGGATCTTCGCAATATCCTCAGCAGTGAAGACTTATGTAAGGAGTTAATGACACTTCTGTCCTGGAGCCTTCTCAGACCTTATTTCATCTTTTATACTGTCATCATTACATGATCCTACTAGTTTCCCATCTAGTTTTCTCATATTCAAAGAACTTCTTAATACTTAGGGTGTTCATATAATTTTTTAAAAGCGATATGAAGTTTATAGCCACTCATGACAAGAAAGAGCAATCTTACCAGTTATGGAGAATAAGGATTTATAACAGAAAATGGTCTTTGTTATTCAGCAGTCTGAGCATTTACTGCAGAAGTGTCAGCCAAGGAGTTTTGTTTTCCAAAGATTCATAACCTGTACATTTTCAACTACCTCCTTTCTGTAGATGCTCCATTAAGTCATGGTTGGGCCATATCAAACATGAAGCAGAGGGGTTTTTTTTGCTTTTTAAAGTTCTTTTTGTCTCTCACTACTTTAAAACAGTCTTCAGTCCCTTTACACTTAAATGTTCTGGGTCAGAACTACCAACATGTGTCGGTCAAAAGTTGGCCAAACTTAAGTGTACTGATTTTCATTTTGACAAATAACCTGGTCCAGTGGACAGAAGGGAAACTGTAATTGGGATATAACTCAAGTTCTTGCCGTGTTTTTAACAGCTAAGGAAATACTATCTTAAAGGAGTCCTTGGAAGATGATTATTTCATGAAGATATGTCAAGTGCTTTCAACATTTTCATTACCAATTTGAATTATGAAGTCAGAATCTCTATCTAAAACTGTCAGTGAACTTCAGAGCTCATTCAGGCGAGTCCAGAGTTTTGCTTAGATCAGAGAAATCATATAGGATGGGTAAACACAAGCTGGGAATCAGTACAGTCTAAAAGATATAATTTGAATAGTGAGTCACAAACAGTATGTAGGTTTGAGAAGACAATACCTTTTCAAACAGAACACATCTTATGATGGGATAAGTGAGCAGAAATGTGAAACATTTGACCTTGGGCGTGCTCTGTTCTGTATACTGGTTTTGTTAAACCAAGATAAGTATATACTGAGAACGGACATGTGATCAGTTTTCAAATGCAAAAACATTGCTACTAAAGAAAAGCAGTTGTGACTAATTGTGATTGTACACCCTTACACTAATGGAAAGACAAAAAAAACCAGTTTCTGGAAATGAAGGTTTAAATCAGATCGTACTGAAAAGTTTGTAAGGATATAAGTACTGAAATAATGGGGCAGAGTGTTCAAGGATATGAAATGTGTTTCTGTTAGACAGTAAATCTGAGGCTAGTTGAGGAATACTTGTCCAGCATTTAGTGCTTACTGCAGAAAAAGAGGTGATGGATATCGCTGCATTTCTTAAGAATACTTCTGGTCCTTTGGCTCTGTAATTTTAAATGCATTAAAATTCATGGCATTCCAAACATTTATTTGCAAAGACTGTAAAACAAATTAATCAAGGTAACAGGAAGTTTACAGTACTAGAGTAGTTTATGGCAATATGAAACTGAAATGGTAGAAAAGCAGAGAAATTCGGTCCTTCACCATCTGCTATTTTTTTATGTGCATTTTACAAAGTAAAAGAAACTTTTAGAATGACAGATTTTTCAACATGTAAGAACACCTATAACCCAAAATTTTTTCAGAAAGATCTGACTCTTGTCACATGTGGAATGCATTTTCAGTTAGAGAGTACTTCATGGTGTTTATCATACTTTGTGATGTGTATTTCAGTGTTTCTGATGCATTAAAAAATGTATTTTTGTTCCTTTTCAAAGACTTCATCCAACTTTAGAAGATAGAAAAAGGATAAAATTTGGCTTAATCTTGAGTTGAAAAATCATATGTGCTGGTAGAAGTGTAATTCAGAGACATTTTACTGAAAAACCAGACATACATATGTTTTGTCGCACTCCTTTGCTCTAATTTGAAACAATGTTTCTAACTCTACAGGGAAGACATCTAGATGGCTCCATTTTAAATCATGATTTGGTATAAAACTGAAACAAAGCAAAAAAATGACGTTGATATTGCTCCTTACCCCTATGTATCTATAGCTTATAAGTTTTCATAGACTGATTTGGGTTAGATCAGCTAGTTGCACCCTCTTGCCAATGGGGAGGGACACCTTCCACTAGAGCAGGTTGCTTCACTAGACCAGCCTGGCTTTGAGCAATTCCAGGGATGGGGCATCCACAGCCTCTCAGGGCAACTTGTTCCAGTGCCTCATCACCTTCACAATAAAGAACTTCTTCCTTACATCTAATCTAAATCTTTCCTCTTGAAATTTGAAGCCATTGCCCCTTGTCCTATTACTCCATGCCCTTTTAAAAAGTCACTATCCATCTTTCCTAGGCCCCTTTAGCTACCTGCTTTAAGGTTTTCTCAGAGCCTTCTCTTCTCCAGTCTGAACAAACCCAACTCTCTCAGCCTGTCTACATAGGTGAGATGCTTCAGCTGCTCACAGATCATTTTTTTGTGACCCTCCTCTCAAATGGGAGAGGTAATGAACTGCCTTAACAGAACTGGGATCATACCTCTGAGCAAGCTCTAACAGGTACATGTCCTTCTTATGTTGGGGGCTCAGAGCTGGACACAGTACCCCAGGTAGGGTCTTGCCAGAGTGGAGAAGAGAGGGAGAATCACCTCCCTCAGGCTACTGCTGGTCACATTTCTTTTGATGCAGTCCAGGACATGGTTGCCACATTGCTGACTCACACTGAATTTTTCATCCATCAGTACCACCAAGTCCTTCTCTGCAGGGTTGCCCTCAATCCACTCATCATCTAACCTGTGTCTGTGCTTGGGATTGCCCTGACTCAAGTGCAGGACCTTACGCTAGGCCTTGTTGAACTTTCTTCATGAGGTTTGCATGGCCTTGCCTCTAAAGTCTGTCAAGGTCATCCTGGATGCCATGCTTATACATATATTCAATACAGCATCAGCTTGTGCAGACTGACCAGACACAGAGAAATATTTGTAATGGACTGCATAACCCTAATACTCTTCAAAAACCTCTTTACTACGTTGTCCCTACTCTTCCAGCTTAGATATGCTTGGCAGAGTATGGGGCACCTCAGTGTATTGAAGTAGTAATATGAAAAGGAGCGTTGTTTTGGATAGTGGTTGACCCTAAGGTAAATGCTTTGCTGGTGATGGAAGTATAACCTAACTCTGTCTAGAGAAAACTTCCAGCTGTTAGGAGAGCATGTGCTGATACAGCCACATCTCAGTTAACTGGAGCTAAACATAAGCCTCCAAGATTAAAACTGTAGGCCTTGACTCTCATTATCAAAATAAAAGAGAAGCTGAAATTTATTCTCACAAGTAACTATAAAACCAGCAGATGCACTCAGGCTGCAAAAGGCCACAAGTGGTCTCCAGTAAAAGTTTCATTTCCAATATAGAACAGTAATGACATTTTAAAAACAAAACTTACAGGTGAAGAGAGAAAATATTACATNAGCTTGTGCAGACTGACCAGACACAGAGAAATATTTGTAATGGACTGCATAACCCTAATACTCTTCAAAAACCTCTTTACTACGTTGTCCCTACTCTTCCAGCTTAGATATGCTTGGCAGAAGGTGTGACTGTTTTATATTCAAACGCTGTCTTCTGGAGACACTCTGTCCTCCTCACTCATCTAATGCATAAAGGATTTGGGGACTGGCTTACAGAGAATTAAGTATGGGCTTCAGTCTTATTTAGTCCTAGATTATTTTGTGTTTAATCACAAGCACAAGTCGCTGCACAGTCAAAGACAGCCTTAAAGGATAATATATCAAACTCACAAAACTGTAAAAATGTGGTTCTGCTTATCTTGAATTTTTAGTAATCTAAACCAAATATGAAATTTTACAACAGGGTAAGTGTAAATTTCTTACCTGGAATTCCTAAAGAAATGCATTAATTATAGAGGATATCCTATAACATGCAACCTACAGAAAGTGAATTTATCTTAATATTCTGTAAGCTAAGAGAAATGTTTATAAGCACTCAGTCTGGGTATAACTCACTATGCTAATTTCCCCTTGCTTCCTCTCTTGGACATATGAGATTGAAGGCTAGACATAACTTCTTTGGGTGCAGTGCAATCCTTGGGTACACAGTCCTGGATGCATAAATATTTCTACACCTGAACAGTCTTATTGGTTAAATTTAATTGTCATTCTGTGTTGAAAAAAGGATGGTGTCCTGTATAGACACTGCTGAGAGGAGAGGGATTCAAGACTTCCAGAATTTGCAGATTGTGTTTCGGTTTCTTTAGGTTTTTGTTTTACTGAATACACCTGTGCTATGATAAGGGTATAGTAATTTGAGGGAAAGGGTCTGTCATGAGTATGGAGGAGAATACCAGATTAGGCATAATTGCTATATTTTTAAAGATGCCAATGAGACAAGACCTTTGAAACCACTTTGGATTTATATTTTGTGTAAAGTCTAGAGAATTTGACAGGCAAATCAGAGCCCATATGTTAGGCTTATTTAAATATAAATAGCTACATGTCAAAGGCATATTCGCATGTCCTTAATGACACTTTATCTTACATGTCAGTAGAAATTCCCAAGAGAATGAGAGGGAATCCCTCAGTTAAGTGTGGGAAAACTGTAATTGTGGTTAGATGCTGAAAAATTGCTGATGCCTGAGAGATTTTAGAATCTAATTTTACTGCAAGGAGAGCAGCTACCAATCCAAGAGAAAGTAAAGCTTGGTTCTCACCCACATGTAGTAGCCTGGTGAAAAGTAGCGTTAAATGTGACTGAGCCCTTGATATATGCACGGAAAAGTGTGTCCAGGTGAATAACCAATGTCTGTTTTTAGGGAAAACATTATCCTGGCACTTATTTTTCTTAAATCCACACTCCAGATTCAGAGGAAGTATTGGTAGTAGTAGTAGAAAAGGTGGTTGTTGATCTTACTCAGGAAGTAAAGAGATCAATGAATCCTATTTGCATCATAGTTTCTCCAAAAGTAGATAACTCCTGTGTCAGACTTCTGACACAATTATGGGCATATATATGTGTGTATATATTATATAATGTATAGATTGTGTATATATACATATATATATAGCATATACAGTATGGTATGTATACTCTTTTATATATTTACAAAAAACATTTATACATTCATATATACACTACCTTTTCCAGTGAGGAGGGAGATGTCAAAAACCAAACTGCAAACATGCCTGAAGGTCAGGGAGAAAGTTTTAATGTGTTCTAATTTCAGCTGAATAAGTTTTCCAAACTCAGATGACATTTACTCTGACACTTGCATTTATTGTACTTGCCAATTACAACACACAGGCTGTTATTTCCTGCTTTAGCTATATTAGCGTTCCAGTCTTTTGAAGCATTATTTGTTGTTGCCATTGATTGAAAACACTTTTCCTTTAGATGCAGGCCAATGTGCACTCCATTTTCTATGTAGATGGTAGCATTTTATTGCTGAGCATCAAATAAATAGTAACTCTGAAACTTGGAAAGAAATTTTACACCTGTCAGTTCATATATTTTTGAAGAGTTCAACCATCTTAGTGACTTTGCAGATATATATTCTGTCTGGTGCTCTCTCTGGAAGGAAGTACACAGAAATCAAGCAGGAATTAATGTCTGATATTTTCCTCTTCTGTTTCAGAAATTCTTCCATGCAAAATACCCTGAAGTCAGCTTTGAAAAACAGAAGTATCTTTTCATTTCTCGTTTCCCTTAACTTCAAATGGGCCATTAGGTCAGTCAAAGCTATTGCAAAAGTTTTTAAAACAAAACAAACAAACAAACAAACCAACAAAAAACCAAACCCAAACCCCCACCACAAACAAGAAGCTGGTTATTGGAAAATTAAGTCTGTTAAATATGTAATCTGTTAGCAAGCTTTAAAAAAAAGTCTTTAGCTAAATTACTGGCTAGATTTTTTGAAAGTGATCTCAGCATCCTTCCACCTTTCTAATATCAAATTTTATTGCTAAGGAGCAACGTGTGATTTTTACATATTACCTTTATCCAATTAGCTGCATTTTTATTCTATTATTGGAGAGTATCATACAGACCTTCAGTTTTTCCTTCCCCAGGATGGAATTCCTCAGTTTCATTGTCATAGATGAACCCAGTATTATGTGCCACACTCAGTCCTGACTTGGTTTAGCAGCTACTTGATCTCTTTCAGGAGTCTACGTTTTATTGACAAAACATCCCTTTAATCACAGAATCACAGAATCATAGAATGGTAGCGTTGGAAGGGACCTTTAGAGATCATCTAGTCCAACTCCCCTGCTAAAGCAGGTCTACCTAGATCAGGTCACATAGGAACATGACTAGATGGGTCTTGAAGACCTCCAAGGAAGGAGACTCCACAACCCCTCTGGGAAGCCTGTTCCACTGCTCCCTCACCCTCACAGTGTAATAGTTTTGTTTAAATGGAACTTCTTGTGTTCCAACTTCATCCCATTACCTCCTGTCCTGTCACTAGATACAATAGAAAAAAGGAATGCCCCAATCTCCTGACATCTACCATTTATATACTTGTAAATATTAACAAGATCCTCCCTCAGTTGTCTCTGGACTAAACAGTCCCAGTTCCCACAGCCTTTCCTCATAAGAAAGATGTTCCAGTTTCCTGATCATCTTGGTGGCCCTGCGCTGGACTCTCTCCAGAAGTTCTCTGTCCCTCTTGAGCTGGAGAGCCCAGAACTGGACACAGGACTCCAGATGAGGCCTCACCAGGGCTGAGTAGAGGGGGAGCAGAACATCCCTGTACCTGCTGGCCACACTCTTCTTGATGCATCCCAGGATGCCATTGGCCTTCGTGGCTATGAAGGCACATTTCTGGCTCATGGTTATTTTATTGTCAACCAGGACTCCCAGGTTTGTCTCCGCAAAGCTGCTCTCCAGCAGGTCAGTCCCTAGCCGGTATAGGTGCATGGGGTTGTTCCTTCCCAGCTGCAGGACTCTACACTTATCCATCTAACTATTGTTTAATTCAACCATGGAACAAAAGCTACTAGGCTTTTTTTTTTTTTTGAGATACCTACTCCATGCTGCTACAACAAAAGCAGCCTGTGCTTTTATTGATATGTGCTTGTTGATATGTCTTACCACGAAAGTTTTCTAACTGTGGCATAAAGACTGAACACCAACAAGCTTAGTTAGTTGCTGTCTCTATGAAAAACTTATAATTTTCTCTTTTTTAATACTTGATTTGGCAATGTTATTACTTTCTGGCCATATGCTAATGTAAAATCCCAGGTTTACCTGGGTACTATGCAATGGAAATAGGAGTAGCTTCCTCTCTGTCCCCTTCCTGCTTTTTTTCTGGATGATGTTCAGTTTGTATAGCCTCAGCCAGCAAAAAGTTAGGCCAAATTAGTGTTCTAGGCTTCTTCTGCAGTCAAAAGGAGGATGGTGGATCTGCTCAAGCCTTGTAGTTTTTGCTATCAGGTGCTTAACAGTGATGGTCTGGATGCTCAGCATCAGGTCAGGAAGGATTCTGACTTGGCCATCAGAATATGTACCAAATCCTCATCCTCCCCAGAAAAACATGGAGATAGATCTACATGCAGGTAACTGCAATGCTACCTATGGCCTGGAACTGGCTTTCAACTACTTCAAATGGAAAGACCTGAAAAAGACAATTGGTATTTGCTGTCAGAGCGCATATGAACATTTAGTTCTTCCAGAGCTCTAAATTTGTAATGCTAGACTCTATGTAGGGGCCATTGCACCTTTCACAGCTCCCAAAACTAGAGCTAGCTCTGTCTCAATGGTTTTTCAGATCAAAATAGGTGTCTTCCTTGATCAAGGAAAACTCATATCTTTGGTAGCACATGCTGGAAGTGGAGTAGTGCATCCTGCCTTTAAAGCTTTGATGCCTCTTCGTATTTCATATAATTTGGTTTTAGGCCAGTTCAGGCTGATGTTCTTCCTGCGCCCATTGACAGGAATGTCAGTTGGTGTGAGTCAAGCCAGTTATAACATGCTTGCTAGAAGTGAACTTACACAAGAAATCAAATACAAGCAGCCATTTCAGTTTGTGATTATTATCAGTTTGGGAAAATTTAGACTTAATGGCTTCAAGGGAATTGCTCACTATGTATTACAATTTCATAAACTATCTAGGGAATTCGTGAAATAGGGTAAATTGTGTTAGACACACAAAACTCCAACCACTTAATATTTTATAGTAAACAGTTTCTTTTGATCATGTTTTTCATAGAAAATTAATCGGAGTTTAAATAAATTTGGATATAACACTTGATGCTTCTTTCAGCTAACTATATCTTCCAGGTAGTAAAAACACCCTACACTGCCCTTTCAGTTTCCATTTTCCACATACCTTCTTTTCTAAACACCTTTGATTTGTTTCAGGTACATTGGCATCGCTGCCAATATCAGAGATACCAGCTCTGTGCAGTCTCACAGTCACTGAAGAATGTGCATGCAAGTAACATTTTTGAGAAGTGTATATCATCACATCAAATATATCAGCTCAAATGATCTGCCAGGACTGATGGCCCTTCAGAGTTACAGTGATTCTGTTTCACCTCAGAAGCACTCTTATGTCTTTATTGAGTGTAGGTTTTAACATTTCCATATTGATTTACTTGTTGCTGTCCTAGCTTTGGACTGTTCATTGAGTCAGTCCTTTTGCATGAGGGTATGTCTGCAGCTATAAAGAAAAAAAGAGACAGCCTCAATTCGGAGAAGATATAAGTATCTAATAATGTACTTATCTTTCAAAAAACAAACTGTTAATGCAAACCAAATGGTAGCTACGCGTAGTGAACCTTTAATTTTCTCATGCACATGGACACTAGAAAATAAACAGCAAGGAAAGAAGGTCAGGATAAAACAGTTGCATGCAATGGAAGTGACATCATCAACTGCTTGTTGAGTGCATGGGGATGTTCACTGTGTAAGTCAAATTGCCGCTAAAAGCCCTTTAGCTAGTGCAGAGAAAGAATTCCTGCAACTAAGAGGATTAACAGTGTTCCTTAAGTCCACAATAGAAATTCACTGATATTAGCAGCAATAGCAGTTGTGCTTCAAGGGCAGTTTACAAAGCCATAAGCTTTGTATTTGAAGCATAGCTTTACTTCACCTTGAGGCATTAAAATGATTATTTCCATTTCAATAACAAAAATTCCCAATACAGTCAGTCTTCAGCTGATGAAATACCCTTCTTACTAGCTCCAATTCCTAAACTTAATAGTGACATTAAAATAATTAACTATAAAGCCTCTTGTGTGACTTCCTGACTTACTCCTTCTGTATTTGTTGCTATTAACTCATTATATGCTCCCAACTGAATGAACTGCTCATGAGCATACTTAAATCTCAGTTCAGCCAGTCTAGAGCCAGAGCCTAATGAATTGTAAGAGTACCCAAAGCAGATGTTTCTTTTTAGTCCCTGTTTCCACAGAAACTATTCAGCTCTCCAATGTTCACTCTTGTTTTGAACTTAGCTACCCAAATGCTGATAAAGAGAGCATTTATTTTTAAGCCAGTGAGCCCTCTTTTACCATGTTTATCTGTCTGAAACAACAAAGTATTTCATCAAACTTACTATCAATACATAAAGTATCGGTACTGGGGTAGCCCACACTGAAAGGTAGATTATTTGGAGCTTCTGTTTCCTACATTTTTTTAGAACTTTTCATGCTTTGGAGTGGGTTTGATTTGGGTTTGAATTTTATTTTTTTTTACTTTTTAACTTGTTTTTGCTTCAGGACAGAATCCATAACTATGGGAGAGGAGAAAGCTCATCATAACTGACTTTTGAGTCATTGATTAGTTTGAAACATTCCTAGGCTGTGTAAAGGGTTATTCATACCAAGAAATGGAGAGCATTTCTAATTTTCTTATGTTAGAAACATACCAGAGAAGACTGTTGTACTTGGCTGGTTCATGAAGGAAGAAGGATTATATTTTTCCATTGTTTTTTTTTTTTCTCTGTTGCAGCTTTTGCATTAAAAAGTCTAGCTCACTTCTGTTCATTTCAAGAAGCTGTAGGAGACTAAATGTTTGGAGATTGGTGGGCTTCCCTCATATGATGATTAATATTTCCTTTGTCTCTAGTTTTGGTAGCACTGTGAATATTTGATCACGTCAAAACAAGCACTTATATCTGACGCTTGGAGAGGCTGGCAACCAACCCTGCTGATCATTAGTTGCCTTCTCTTTCCTGTGCAGTTCCAAAGCAATAAGGAAAATGTGGTTATTTAAATGTAAAATGTACAAACACAAAACCAGGAATAATGCATTTACCATAATAAAAAAAAACCCAAACATTTTGTACACTGTTTCCATATTTCTTAATTAGAGTAGACTAGGTAAAGGACAGTTATGGCATCCACTATTTAGATGTGCAAGAGTATAATAACTGACATTATTTTCCATCTTAATAAACAGTTCGAATAAGGGAAACTGACTTGAAGGACAAAACACATAAACAGCCCCCCTGATTTTTAAGGTGCAATGATGCTCATATCCCCTACGTGAAGTGGCTCTGGATGCTGAACTCTTACCGTGTAGTCTCTCCATCTAGTGGTTAGATGGATGTGTTGCCATATATTCTTCATAACCTTTCAAGATGTTTGCATGGCTACATTGAGGAAGGAGGAGAGACTAGTGTAAATGCAAAAAAAGAGAAAACATGGGGGAATTCAATGAAAACAATCAGGTTAGATCTTCATCACTGAAGCTTCCTCTTCTTAATAGCTATCTTTAACCTAACTCCCTTATCTTATATGTAAAAAAATAAAACATCTTGCCTGTGGATGATGAGAACATGTACAGTTGTACATGGTAGTGCCTTATAGGATGAGTTGGGTATGTGCCTCTGGCACTGTGAGCCTTACAGTTGCCTGCAATATTCATCAGTGCAGCCTCTGTATACAACCATCCCTCAGGTCTTTCATTGCATCTGTGCTGCCTTCTGAGCAGGTGAAGTGTCACCAGTACTCCCTTGGTCAGCTAAATCCAGAGGGAGTTGAGAAGGGGCTGCAGTAGATCCAACTTCTGGTACAGGACAGGGCAGGCTGTTCCCTTGGGCAGGGCACTGCCCAGGGCTCTTCTCACATATGGAGTTACATGGTGGCTAAAAAAATATTAAAAGTGATAAATCTCTCACTGGAGGCAAGGAGCTGCTATCCTCTTTTGTCTGGGCTGGAAAGCTCCAGTGTTTAGCCTGAAAAAAAGCCCACAGGCCCATCTGTGGTTGCCAGCTGGCTGCTCCCTGCAGAACAAGCTGACTTAACTCGTTAACTTGTCCAGTAGCGAGGTCTGAACTGACTGGTAAATGCCTAAATTCAATAACCAGAACCTGTTACCCTAAAATCATTTCCTCTGTCTCATATTATTATTCTTTCCCATACCATTGTACAACAGCATTCATGTGTTTGGAAGGTGCTGGCTTGCCTTCTGCATGGAAAAGGACAGGCTGTTCTCTTATCTGTCTAAGGAAAGCACAGACATGTTCTCTTTCAAGAAAGCTAAGCTTCCTCTAGGTCATAGCTTTTCCCCAGGTCCTTGCATGATTGTCTGCACTCAGTCTGAGACTGAAGTTCTCTGAGGTTCCTACCTTTTCTGAGATACCTGCAACAGCAGATATTTAGGATCCATTTCTTGAACCTCCAAACTAACAAGCCCCATAGTCACAGCAAAAGCTGTTTGGATCCCCTTCTACCACCTCCCTTCATTTCTTATTGTAAGCTTATGTATTAATTGATTTATGACTCCTTCAGGCTTTGACCGGTGCTGTTGAAATTTTCCTTGCTCTTCCCAGTTCCTGCAGATGGGTTACTTAAGCAAAAAACATAGTTAACAGCTACAGTGACTCTGGATATCAAATAAAAATTGAAAGAAGCATCAGGTACATTTGCAGTTAATTGCAGGAGATGTCTAAAAGTCATCTGTCCTTTGGACTCATCATCTTTGTCCTCTCTGTGGCCGTGGGAACAGAAATGTACTTCTTGAAAAAGAAAGTTCTTTCAAAAATCCCTAAAGTTGTAATTTGCTCATTCTCAGGATCTGGACTGTAAATAAATCACATTATAAAATTATAATCTAAGGTACATAAAAATTAAAACAAGAAGCTTAACTGGTGTAAACATGGAAGTTAAAGACTCTGTGAGCATGACAGTTAACTAAGTTTGCTTTTCAATATATCTTTCTTATGACAAATGAGTTTTAAACTCAATTACTGCAGCAGAATGTCACCCTTAATAGATACTGGGGACACATAAAAAAGTTCTATTTCAGGAAAAGCTATAAGCAGAGCTTTCTTTTTATTTATCAGAGGAGGAAGATGAGAGGAAAAAAATATATGCAAAATCAAAATATAACCTAAATTAGAGTGGATTCTCTAGTGTCTAATTCAATTTCATTTCACATTGCTTTTTTCTTGGTAGTGGGAATGTTAATAAGTATCATTCTGCTCTACTGATATACAAAGAGCTTGATGTCAAAGACTGTTGTGGACCTAATAATTTTCAACACCTCAAACAAATATACAAGGAAGATACTACAACCAACAAACAAATTTATTAACCTATTGACACAGACACAATGACAATGCAGGCTTCTCTTCCTAAGGAAGCTTAGAGGTTTCGCCCAGGCAGGGTGTCAGCTGATCCTCTGGGCTGTGGCTGGCATTGACCCTGTCAGATACAGGAAAGTTTCTGGCAGATCTTTGTTTAAAGAAGCCACCTCCATAGCCCCTCACTACCAAAACCTGGCCCAGGCAAAGCTACTACAGAAAACAAGACAGAGATGTGAAAATAGAAGGATTCATACCAAAATCATACCCATAGTCACTTTACTTTTACATATATTTCCTTCTGTTGTTTATGAACTACGTTTTATCCAAACATAGAGGAAAAATGTGCTAACTGATGCCTCTGCCTTTATTGAAGATCTTTAGCTGTGGGTGCTACATGTGTGGCCATCTGGGGATTTGCGTTACTCAATTAATGTTAAACTTGTAATGTAGCTCCAATTGATATGGAATCCTGGATTCTTGAGTCAGAGAAAATTCCCATTAGTCATGAAAAATTCATTTCAAATAAGCAATAGAGTATTGGACCATTATCTATTATTAATCCTTTTTTCTAGCTAAAGTAATTGTGAGATAAACAAGTTCTGTTCTTGAAAAAAAGAAAGAGTATTCCCCAGTGTTTTCAGAAAATATGTTTTTTATGTTGTAATTGCCTCTTTGCAGAAAAACGTTAAAAGTCTAGGCAGGAAAAATAAGTTACTTTTCAGCAGACTGAGTTTAATGTGTGTTTTATCTACTTTCAACAGGAATATTTTTACTGAAATTTGAGATCACAGAATCACAGAATCTTGATTTTTGGAAGGGATCTCAAAATATCATCTAATCCAACCCCCTTGCCAGAGCAGGACTATCTAGAGTAGGTCACACAGAAACACATCCAGGTGGTTTCTGAATGTCTCCAGAGAAGGAGACTCCACAACCCATCTGGGCAGCCTGTGCCAGTGTTCCATCACTCTCATAGTGAAGAAATTCTTCCTTACGTTTCTTTGGAACCTCTTGTGTTCCAGCTTATACCCATTGCCACTTGTCCTATCATCGGACATCACTGGGAATAGTCTGGCTCCATCCTCCTGACACCTACCCTTTACGTATTTGTAAACATTAATGAGATCACCCCTCAGTCTCTTCTTCTACAACCTAAAGAGCCTCAGCTCCCTCAGCCTTTCATCATAAGGGAGATGATCCACTCCATCATCTTTGTGGCCCTGTGCTGAGCTCTCTCCAGCAGCTCCCTGTCCTTCTTGAACTGAAGGGCCCAGAACTGGACACAATATTCAAGATGTGGTCTCACAAGGGCAGAGTAGAGGAGGAAGAGAACCTCTCTTGACCTACTGCCCAACAGCCCTTCTAATACACATCAGGATCCCATTGGCCTTCTTGGCCATGAGGGAACATTGCTGGATCATGGTCATCCTGCTGTCTACTATGACCCCCAGGTCCTTTTCCCCTACACTACTCTTTAACAGTTCATTCCCCATCTGTACTGGTACATGGGGTTGTTCTTTCCCAGATGCAAGACTCTACACTTGCCCTTGTTCAATTTCATTAGATTTCTCCCTGCCCAACCCTCCAGCCTGTGTCCAGGTCTTGTTGAATGGCAGCACAACCTTCTGGTGTGTCAGCCACTCCCCCAGTTTAGTATCCTTACTATCCTTGCTGATAGTGCCCTCTGTTCCCTCATTAAGGTCATTAATAAAGACATTGAACAGTACTTATCTCAGCACCGACCCCTGAGGGATTCCACTAGATACACGCCCCCAACTAGACTCTGCCCTATTGATGACAACTTTCCTACACTCAAGAAGGCTTCTCTCTTTCAACTTCTACCATTCTGTGATTCTGTGAGGATAATCTTCTTTCCTTTGAGGATGAGGGAGCCCAGGCTACCCAGGAAGGTTATGGTGTCTCCTTCTCCAGAGATTTCCCTTGCACAGGTTCCTGTGTGACTGGTCAACCTGCTTTAGCAGGAAGTTGGACTGGATGATCTCTAGAGAACCTTTCCATTTTCTACCTGTCTGTGTTTCTGTGATTCTGTGAGGGCTGAAGCCAAACAGTGTTGCCATATTATTTTGCCTTCCATATGTGCTTGCATAGTCACACAGTTGTTTCTAATTTGCAATCTGAGGCATAAACACAAATGTTATGCAAAAGCACCCATACCACAAAGAGGTAGATAAAGCTTTATTTTCCCTGCATTAGCATGTGTGCCGGGAAATAGGATAAGATATTTGAGTGATTAATAGCTTCTACCTTTAACTGTATTCTATTAATTTACAGAGTTACGCACATCAATGTTCTCCTGCATCAGTTTAAGTCTATTCATTTCAAAATTATTTTTCTGTTAGGTAAAGTTCAGAAAGCATTGTATTCCAGGCAGCTGCCTTTTTGCTTATTTATGTTTTTAGCTTTACAGGGGCTTAATTCCCTTGGATGCAGTCTACTCTCAAATACCACATTCGGGAGCAAAATGACCTTAAAGTAGACATAAATTACATTTGTCTGAGTACAAGTCTCAATTGATACAGTTTAAATATTTGAATACTTCCTGAAATCCCACTGACACATCAAAGTTTGCTAAACACATGTTGGGGTGAAGTTGGGGAATTAACCACGCTCTAGGGAGACCAGTGTGCTGAGGCTCCGTCAGTGGAGAGAAACTGTCTCCAAAATCAACCTCCTTGTCAAATTTGCTTTTCTTTGTTGGCTGCAAAGTTGCTTAGGGACACCAGCCTTGTTATTCTGGAGTTCATATTTCCAAAAGTTTCCGAAGAACTTTTTCATAATCCCTATAAAATGAGATCAAGTTGCCACACCTGACCTGTTACCCCACTGTCCTGACTTCCATGGGCTTTGGATAAACCTAATGGCCATCTCACAGAACTATCGCATGGGAAGCTTGCTTTTAAATAACGCTTGTGCATGGTGCTGAATGTGTGTTCTACGTAGGAAAAGAAGCTTTTTCCTCTCAGTTATCACCACTGCACTCAGCAATATGAACACACTGGAAAAGTGTTCTGTAGCTATCTGCAGAAAAATTAATTCTCACCAAAGCTTAAAAATGAGAATTGGCTCTTACTTGAATGTTTAACCTTCATTTTCGAGCTCTAGCCTCCAAAAAGGCATGATGCTTCGGTCCAGAAATAGTCAAAGGAGAGTACATTTTGAAGCATAGACTATAAATACTTACACAGCACAGCTGAGTTTGCTCACATCTGTAACTACTGGTTGACAAGTTAGCAAGATGAGTTGTTGTACCATCACTTTGAAACTGATCATTTAAATCTGCACTTCCTGTTTACCTAGTTTAACTCCATTTTCCACAAAACTCCAATACAGTAGCTGAACTATGTCGGTATTTGGCACACTTTTTTTAAAGAGTAGTTATTTAGTTAATTAGTAGTTATCAGGAGTGAGGCCCATTTGCCAAAATGGTAAACTATCTGGAAGAAATAAATCTAGAAAAGATGAATCCTATAACTGGAAACATCATAAAGTGTTGTTTGCAAGGCTTCTCTAGTGTCCCATTCCAAGTGCAACCATTACCAACCCAACTCCAGGCCAACTGAGGCTTTATCTAGCCAAACCTTGGAAACATCCAAGGACAGAGGTACTAAGCACAGTCCTAATGTTGGTCTGCTGTTTCCATACCTCTAACAGAAAAACCTTCTGTTGGTTCACTTGTGCTTAATAATGCTTCTCCATCTCAAGCAAGTCCCATGTATCAGATTAACTTCAGTGAGAACATTGTACAAAATACCATATCTGAAAAGCAACTCGAGATGACCTACTACCTATTAAGGACTAGTTCCTTAACCTCATCAGATTTCAGCTTTTTAAAATTTTGCTCCAACCTTCACTGTGACTCTGGCAATGGATTTATGCTGACATGCAGCTTGGTGTCTACAGGGCTTTTCCTAGTACCTGCTAGGCCTCCCATTGCATTTGCTCACTTTTGGCTTTCTGTTTGTTTTATTTCTGGAACCATAATGCTGATTATCATTGCCGATCCAAGACCAATAGTCCCAGGTTGTTAAAATAATCAATCCAACAGCTCAGCTTCTTAAATTATTTATTTTCTCACCGTCCCCTAGGTTGGAAAAATCCACAAGAACGCTGCCCGCAAGAGAGAATACCACGTACTGTTCATGGTGATCACTACAGTTATATGTTATCTCGTGTGCTGGATTCCCTATGGAGTTATAGCATTACTTGCAACATTTGGTAAGCCAGGTACAGTGACTTCAGTTGCAAGCATCGTACCATCCATCCTAGCAAAAAGCAGCACTGTTTGCAATCCCATAATCTACATACTTATGAATAAGCAGGTAAGACATATATTGTTTTAAAATTGTGTTTCCTTTACCATCTGTCAGGTGTTCTTTAGCACTGTGACTACCAGTCCTATAGCCGTGTCTTTACGAAAAAAAACATACAAGACTTGTCCACATGATATTAGTGGAGTCTTGGGATGGAAGTGTTTGCAATCAACAATGTATTGCTAGATAGGAAGAACAGGCAAATGTTTGCTTACTGAAATGGCTTGTTTTCTGAGGGCACACCATGTGTTAATTTGCATGCTACGGAGTTAGTTGCCAAAGGTTTTGCATCTATTTACAAGAAGAATACTCAAATGTTTGAGGAGTGTGGGTAAGAAAAGATGAAAGAGAAGAGTAAGGGATTTTGTGATCTTGAAAACTATATAAAGGAGGAGACCATTTTCATTAATATTTTCATGACAGATTCCCTTGAAAACCAATGGTCATGGCAATTACAGTTTTTGTGGACTTCTGCATACCTCCTGCTAAATCCTCAGTTCAGCTACACACCAAAAAGGATAATGAATTTTGTCTCATGAGGACCTAGGTCTATTCTAACACTTCTAAAATACCCAGATCCAGTTCAAGTCCCTTATTCCTGTAAATGACATTTTCAGTATACAAGTTAAACTGCCTAATGTTTCTGTGTTGACTACTCTAACCCTGAGCTTTTATGATGACAGATCTGGAACTTTCAGAAGTGTTTTGCAGTAAGAAATTTGGAAAATATGCATGGTTTATGAAAACACCTTTTCTTTTTCATTACAGTATGTGTTAGAGGTTGTTCTTGATTTCCTGTCTTCATTATGTCTATCATACTATTATATAGCAGATAAGCGTCCTTTACCATTTTTTGCTTAGTGTATGCTGGAGCCTACCCTTAGGATTTATCAACAGCAGCAGTATGCAATGGTGGAGCCTAGACAAGGTAAAAGTTGAACGTAACAGCTAAATATATTCCAATTTTGTCACAGCCTGAGATAATTCTTGGTCTGATTTATGTAACCTGAAGTTCTTAAATGAGGAATGAGTCTGATTCTGGAGTCTGAAGGAAAGACCTGGGGCAAGAAGTGAAACTTTCCTGAAATCAGAAAGGAAAAGTACTATTGACTTCCCCAAGATCAAGGCTTACTTTCCAAAGTCTAGTTTGAGCTAATATTGAAAAAGATAGAGACCTCCATTTGAAAACTGGTGAAGCAAAATACTGACTTTTTCTACTTCCTCTCCCCTTTTACAATTCTTGTGGAAACTTCTCAACAGCAGCACCTGTCTTGTTGCTTTATTCTCTGACTAGTTTGACTGAGATTCGTGACTCCCGTGAGAAGCTTGACCATGCTGTGATAACCAGAGCAGGCTATAATAGTGACAACAAGAACATTTTGCCTTTGTCTTTATGCAGGGGGCACAGCTCAAATAGCAAGATTATAGAAGCCAGAGGAAAGTTACACATCTTAAAACACATGAACTCAGCCTGAGAGTTCTGATAACAGAATCACACACACAATTAGCTGTGCTGCCAACCTAGGGTATACAGATATGCACACAGTTAAGCCTGTTCTTATATTCTAAAAATGCTCCAAGCAGTTATGGAAACTGTATTCTGCAGCATCCATGCCTTATGAGACAGTCACGTTGCTGTGGGTGTGCTG
Source organism: Urocolius indicus (assembly GCA_013401255.1). Taxonomy (NCBI): domain Eukaryota; kingdom Metazoa; phylum Chordata; class Aves; order Coliiformes; family Coliidae; genus Urocolius; species Urocolius indicus. The sequence continues at coordinate 96,329 of WBNH01010995.1, forward strand.
AAGATAAAAGCAGATGCTTACTGATGAGAAAAATTTGATTAGCAAGAATAAAACCAGGGTGCTTGAACATCCCAGAAGTATAGCCAGTTGACTAAAATCACTCTTCTTACAGTATCTGCCAATTTCATCTACAAAGGAAATACTTGTTTCTCAATATGGGATTTACTTTTCATCTAGTTTATCATCTCTTATAAGGAAAGATCAATGTGAGGTGATTTGTCTACAAGGGAAAGATCTGGTAGGACAGTTGTGAGGTGAGGCAGGGCTGTTTTTTAGCAGCCGGAACTAAAAAGGCTGTACAACAATTCAGAAGCACCATTTCAGGGAGCTTGAAACAGTTTCTTAAGTATTCTTCCTTAGTTTTTCTTTCTTTGAACACAGAATGTTTCATTTCCCAATGCCTACTGTTCCACCACTGCCACCATTTAACAAAAACATGCAAGGAGATAAAGTCAAGTCAGTCTTGGAGGGTGGATCATTAATTGCCAGCTGGAAGTTACTGTGTGGATTGGAGTTTTTTTCATAGTTAGCTTCCTTATTGATGTAGAAATCAGGGTAAAAAGCACCCCTGAAAAGGAGCTTAGACAGATTAGGGGTAAATACTTTTCACTGTGATAAAACCAAAGTAATAGCTAATGCCCAGCATTAATCTGCAGCTCTCATCTGCTGTGCCACTGTGTATTAGCAGTAAAAATAATTGAGTTTATCTGACACTGAGGAATGAGCTGCTCTCAAAAAGGGTGAAATACGTTCCTCCATCTGTTCTGCTTCCTTTCAGAACAGAAACAATTGTAACACCCTCATCTGATGTGTCACCAGTGTTCATGGCACTCTTTAGTTGTTTTAGTTGTTCTTTTTTTGTAAATTCAACACCTCGGGAAAAACTCTCTTCTTGCCATCAGTCATCATTTCTGGGCTTTGTGCTTAGCTGAGTATTGTCACAGGAGGCTGGTGTCTCCCAGCACAGAAATTATCTGACCAGCATTTTTCACAGTGGTCTTTTCAGATGTGAGATGCCACAATATGCTATTTACTCCTGTATCTTATAAATATTCTGAGAACATATGGCTTAATTTTTAGTTCTCTGTGCACATGGAAACTTTTTTGCTTTGAGACATACCCTGAAGATTTCAAAACAGCATTGGTTGACTGCAGCTGTGGTGTTAGCTTCCAGCTATCATAAATCAATGTGGAATATTGTGGAACCATCAGCCTCTGAGTCAGCCTTAAAGCTCAGCCTGCAGAGCGCACCTGTAAATTAACTCCCAAGCAGGCCTTGGGTCACCTTTATGGTCCAGCAACCCCAGAGAAAAAGTTTTGTCTTTGCTTTCTGCACTGACTTGAGGCAATAAAACACTGAGGAAAACTGTGAGTTTCTTTCCAAGTGCAGGCACACCCTCAGGTGGGACAGCATGGGTCACGCTGCTCTCCTTCTCCCTCTGCTCTTCTCCAGGAGGAGTGAGATGTGCCTTTTAAGCTGGACTGTTACTGAGCTGATAACATCACACCAAGGAGAGACCAGACTTTGTTGACAAAGCTGTAAAACACTAAACTCACTGAGACCAAGTGATGTTTGGGGGGGAAGCTGGAGGAGACAGTAGAGGAGATTCCATTTCACCTGCTTTTTTTTTTCTAGGGATGGCTCTTTTGCCCCTTGACAACATGGCTGTTTGTGCTTGAGGCAGGCCTTCCCAAAGCATAGGTCCCCAAAAATGCAGCACACAGCCAAGTACCATGCCAGCTGGTCTGGTACTGTCTCCCAGTTGCCAGAGCAAACTAGGCAGGGTCAGCATGCTTAGGCTTTTAATGCATTGAGTCCTTTGCAGTCATACAGTTAATGTACTTATGCAGATTTTCTATTTCATCTTCTCTTACTTTTCTTAGTGGCTTTTATTTTCATCACAGCTCCCTGTCAGGATCACATTGTCTGTCTTCAAACTTCCACCCATGTAGCCACCTTAAACAGATTTTTAATGACAGCTTCAACTACCTTCCTTTCACCATAGCAGTTCTGATAGAAACATGCTCTTTCACGTTACCTGCAAGCAGGTATTAAACATTCACATAAAAGGTATGGAGCTTCCCTGTAGTCATGGGTTTGCTGTTGAGGAGTTGAACACTAAGGCAACTTGCTTTCTTGTATTCCACAGCACAGGAATTCTGACATGGAAGAGCTTTCTGGCTGGTATAACTGTTCATGGGGACATACTGCACTGAGAACTAGGGATCATTAGCTGGATAACATAATGGTGTGGCAGCATCTGAGCTGACTTTTTGCATCATAAGTTTATTTTTTATTGATTCAGAAGTCAAGATATGAACACCTAGTGCTTGAAGGGATATAGTTATGGATGAGACGATGGTGAGACTGAGTGAATCTTCACTTCTTGTTTCACATAATTTCAAGTTTGTAGTCAGAAAAAAATAGGAGTTTGATGCATTGCTATTGACAGCCAAATCAATGTCAGGTTAAACCTGTATCCCTCAAAGATCTACAGAAGCCATCACTTGGAAGCTACTGGTCAGATTATATGTCACAACCTTTGTTGATGTAAAATAGACTTGTTCCACTACAGTTCAGAAGTTTCCAGCTAATTACTTCTGCACAATTAGTCACTTAAGCAGTGCACCTAAGGCTCCCCTGGTCTACTGAAACTCAGGCTAGCACATCTAAAACTACAATATAATCTAATATTGCAATTGGGGAAAAAAGTTCACCTAAACCCTATGATCAGCAATGTGCTATTTCTAGTGTCAGAAAGTGCCTCTGAGCAAAAGTAAGGAGAGAAAGTGTGTGGGAGGGGACATATTGGATGTGAGTAAAAGTCCCTGATTAGTGGTTAGATTTCTACTTTCTATCTTCTTGTATTAAGATCATTGTACTTTTAAAAATAGAAGCTGACCCTGCCACTTTCCCCAAGGATTTAGAGGAGTGATGCTGGAAAGAATATACACACTTGAAAACAATTAATACAGTGATCTTTCCAAATTTATCATATATTCGGATGGGAGATATATAAGAGGAGGGTGGCGGGGGGCAGTGGACTTGGATGGAGGAGAAATTAAATAGAATGAACAAACTAAGCCAACTACAGAGACTTTTTTTTTTTTTCTTCTCTGGTGGACAATGGGATTTGAATAATAATATACTCAACAAAGTATTCCTTAATGAGACCTGGACCCAGTGTGTGCAACTGTGATTCTCACAATTGAGTACTCAGGCACACATCCCAGTGGCTGCCATGGGATTGCTCACACAACCAATTATCTTCAGATTTATCTTCATTGTTCATGTACACAAGGTGAAATAATCGCCTGGGCCTAAGCCAAGAACCTCTACGGAGAGGCTATGAAGACACAGCCTTGTACATGTGCCTTGTATACGCAGTTTTCTAGTGACCTTTTCCACTCGTTCTTTATCATACCTTATGCATTGAGCAAGGAGAAATGCACACTCACTTTGGGGAAGAGCTACACAGGATAGTAATAAAAAACCCCCAGACAACATTTCCCACCTGGGTGTTTAACAGCTGTATTTTCACAGTCAATTTTCATGTGGTATTTTGCCATTTTCAGTATTTTCAACAAAAGGTAATGTTTCATTTTTACAGCTGCAGGAATATGTGGCTAAGTTAACACTGTTGGGATTTTGGTTTTAAGCTGTTTATTTTCCCACTTGGAAAACTAAGATATTTTAGCTGCATGAGAACACAAAACTACAGATCTGGAAAGATAGTATACAAAACAGGGACAATTGTGTCAAGCTTCATTTTGTGCTTACATTGGAGCACAGCTATTAAGTCCTGAAAAGAAACTCTGTTTATTTAGTTCATGACCTTGTAGAGGTTCATGGGCTTACCATAACATTTATTATCACAAGTTGTTACAATTTTTCATTGAAATTCATGTAGATGTTAATACTCATGATCCGGTTTTTCATCTCTTCACTATTATCTGGGTTGACTTTGAGTAAATAATAGTCATCATAAAGTAGTGATGCTACATTACCTTCTCAGTCATCTAGAAATAGTGAGATCTTTTTGTCCAAATAGAATTGCACACCCAAGCTCCTAAGCTGAAAATGGGCCAAGTTAAAATGATCTCAGTGCAGAATACATTAAGTACAATATTATAGTGCAGTTCAGAAATGTTTTGACTTTATTTCTTTGCCAACATACAGTATTATGACTTTTTAAAGTTGAGGGGCAAAGAGAAGAAAGGTCTCAAGGGCACCTTTGCTGCTGTCATAAGGTATAACTGCATTTCACACAATAAGTTCAAAATTACTTTATTAATTTCTCTCATAGCTCACAACAAAAAGAAAACTTCAAGTCAATAACCTGGGCATTTAACTAGGGTCTCAAGCAGCTGAAGATTGCCTTCATGCTGCTCCAGGCTCCATCCTTGGTACAACCTGTCTGACTAAGTTGACATGAGCTCAGCCTTATCTTGGGTACCATATAGATGCTCTCTGGGGGCTGGACTGGTTTCAACATCACAGAAGGGTAGGAAGCAGACAGCCAGGCCATCTGTCATGCAAGTAAAATATTAAATAAAGTTGGAAACTAATAAACATGAATGAGTGGAAACACAGGATAAGTACATGTGTTTTAGACTTTGACTAGGGAATGAAGTAATGGAAATTATACCCAGTTAAAAGATCTTCCTTTCTGGAAAAAAAAAAAAAAAACAGAAGGTGAAGGGCAGCAATATGTCTCTACTTTAAACAGCATCTAGTATACTGATGTCACTTCTTATATTGCACTGGAGAAATATGGGGCTTCACAGAAGTTGGAAGAGACCTTCATGTTAGACAAGAGAAATGAACATGTCTGACACCTAGGGGAAAATGCATTGAGTGGGGTTTGTAACAAAGACAGTAGCATCCTTTTGTAGTCTATATCCACCCTGCAAAAGAAAACAGGCATTTCTGAAAGAAGGAGAAAGGAGGAGATTCCAAAGAGAGAGAAGTTGAGGTCAAATTCGAAGTAACAGTGGAAAGAGAGGGAGTATCCCTCAAGGGTCCATACTGGGACCAACATTGTTTGATATCTTTATCCAAGACACAGAGGGACTGATATACCATCAGATTACGCCAAACTGAGTGGTGTCATTGATATGCCTGAGGAAAGAGATGCCACCCAGAGGGATCCTCACAGGTCTGTGGAGTGGCCTTATATGAATGCTGTGAAGTTTAACAAGGCCAAGTGCCAAGGTCCAGCAACCAGGTTGAGGCAATCAACAGTATCAATATAGAGTGGGAATTAAGAGAAGCTATGCAGAGAAGGACTTAGGAGCACTAGTGGATGAAAAGGTGGACATGAACTGGCAGTCTGTGTTTGCAGTCCAGAAAGCCAGTTGTATCCTGAACTACAAAACAAGAACTGAGGCCAGCAGGTCGACAGAGATGGTTCTTTCCCACTCTTCTGCTCATGTGAGACCCCACCTGGAGTCCTGCATCCAGCTCTGGGGCCTCCAGGACAAGACATGGAGCTGCTGGAGTGGGTCCAGAAGAGGGCTTTTAAAATTGTCAGAGGGCTGGAAGATTTCTTTACTGAAGAAAGACTGACAAAGTTGGTGTTCAGCCTGAGGAAGTGAACCTTGTTGAGGTTTAAAGCAGGCTTATAAGACAAACAGAAACTCTTTACCAGGACCTGTTGTGACAGGAAAAGGAGTGATGGTTTTAAGCTGAAAGAAGGTGGATTTATACTGGATGTAAGGAAGAATTTTTTTTTTATGATGAAGTTGGTGAGGTGCTGGAACAGGTTGCCCAGAGAGGCCGTGTATGCCCCAACCCTGGAAGTGTTCCAGAGCAGAATGAATTTGAACTATAATTCCTGAAGGCATCTACCTGTAATTGTTTATTTTCACAGTCCAGGGTTTTGTCTGGATTTTTTTTTTATAATTTACTTTAGTTTTGTTGGTTTTGTCCAAGATAAGAAAGAAATTGCAGAAGAATTAAAAATCCTGTCACAACAGAAATTTTGCTTTCTCAGCCCAATCAGTTCTGTTTCTGCATTACTTACCCGTAAACCAAACAACTGCTACCAAAAAACTCACAAATTAAACCACCTTCAGTAATTTCTAATTCTGCCTTGGAGAAAATCAATACCCAATTGGCTGCAAACCAAGGCAATGATAAAAAAAACCCTGGAAAGTCTTGTTTCCTATCCCTTATATCCACCACTTACCACACTGCAGCTCTCATTGACTGAAAAACAGTGTGAGCTCTGCATCTAGAGCCCTCACCCAGCAGCAGGGTGCATATCTGGTAATTACAAGTTTTTTTCTAGCATTCTCATATCAGATTACCTCCAGTATGCCATTCATAGCAACTGATGGAAAGATCATTTTGAACAACAGAAGTTCTTGCAACAGAACAGGTGGTATGGGAACCTGGGGGAAGGGAGGGCTCATAAGAACCTGTGTTTTAGCCAGAGAAAGAATGAAAGACAGTGCCAAGGAAAACTCAGTAGGTAAAATACCCAAGAGTTGCTGAAGTTGTGTGCATATATTTTAGCAGAATGTAAGGCAGTGACCCACCCTCAAGCAAAAAGACCAAGGAATTCACAATGGAAGACAGTCAGTGCTATTGCACTACAAAAATAACCTCATGAAATGAAAGCTTTGTATTGCCTTGTGCAGTGTTCTTAGTCTCAGCCTAAGTGAAACTCTGTAAAGAACATCTGGAATAACTGTTTTCCCTAAACGTGCATTTACAAGCATAGCCAAGGATAGGCAGCTCATAACCCCCAGCAAAAAAAGTTCACATTTCTACAAATATTTATTAATTTGACTTTAGTCACAGCAGAATTGGGGCAGGAATATATCAGCATAAACCCATCACAGGAGTCTTTTTTCAATCTTTGCGGGCTAATCCAGAAACCATAGGTGGAGAATAGAAAATACAAGAAGAAACTGGGTAAGCAGAACAGCATATTGACTATCACTAAATAAACACATTTTTCAAGTGTCAAAATACTTTTTGTTGTTATGCTTTGAACTTTCAGCAAAATGGGAGTTATTTCAAAATGATCTGAAATCACTCATCCCATATTACAGTAGTAATAGACCCTTCATTTCTCCTCATGAAGTAAAATGTTACTGTAGGGACTGGCAAATTTGCTGCTGCTTCTGTCAGTCGGGATCCATCAATCATGCTGCAAAGCCTTAAACAATTCTGACTTAATGAAACAGGAATAGGAAACAGAGGCAAGATCCATTTTGTTGCTATTCACTGAAGTTCTTTGCCCGTTCTTGTTTCTCACATTGCTTTAGGAACCTATTTTTCTTTTTTTTCTTTTTAAATAGGAGGAATTAACTACCCCTTTTGTAAACGTGTATGCGTTTTAGTAACTCTATTTAAGGTCAGGGAAGAGCATGTGCAAGATAAATATGACAACTGGTCTTTTTTTTTTTTTTTTTTCCTGCAGTGATAAACCCCATTGAAAGCAACAGTGCTGTTTCAAATCAATGTGCACTGAAGACACTGTAAATTTGTTAATACCATGCTTTCCCATGCACAACCAAGTCCTTTTGAAGTTCAGCAGCCATAGTGGTTACATTGAAGTAGAAAAAGTTTCTCTGTTTCCTCCAGCAAAACAACTATCCCCAGCTTAGGATTCCTGCAGCTTTGACCTCTCACTTTGTTCACTTTATTTGAGAGCATGTATTTAATAAGAAATCAATCTAAAAAGAGTACTTTTAAATGATCAAGGATTATCTGAATAGTATGCTACATTCACGAAAACAAGGTAGTATTTCTCAGACATTTGTATACGCTCTTTTGCTTCTGCCTTCCCTGTTCTTCTACCATGGAACAACTTCATTAGTACTGTTTCTGGGGTGCATCAAGAAGAGTGTGGTCAGCAGGTCAAGTAGCCTACATGACATCAAGACAACTCATAAGTCATGAACTTTATCTTCCTGAGGCATGTTCATGTCATACATTCTTGAGCCGCTACAATAATGATTAAACTATGCTTAAAATACAAGAGAAGTCTTCTGGTTTTATAGAAAACAATCCATAAACTCCTAAACCTCTTCTACTCTCCCTCCCTCCCTGAGGACCTCACCTGCACAAGAGACACACCTGTTGCACATGGTAGTAACAGTAGAGGATGTAGCCAGTACACCACATATGTTAGGACTGGGAGTGGGGAAAAAACACTGTTTAGAAGATGGGCCAAGAAAAGATTTTAATCAGGAAGCTCACTTGCAGTCAGATGACTGTGAGTGGGGCAATTTACAGCAGCTGACACAGCCTGAAGTCAGCACTGGTAGCAATTTCCCCCCTCTGGCTGCTGCCATAAAATCAAGGCAACTGTGATGTCTATTGCCTGCCCTCCTGAACCCCTCAGGGTTTCCAGAGTCGTCTCACAAGCATATAAAGAGTTTTTGCTACAGTAATTATCCCTTATCTGTCAGCATCCTGTAACCAAGAAGGTATTTGATTTGTATTTGTCTATGCTCAGAAATAATAGATCTCCAGAGGAAATGGGGTTTCTTATTTCAGCTATCATACAGATGACTATAAGAACATGGAGGTGGTTGTTTAGAGTGTAGCAGTGTAACCTCATTAGTCTTTTCTCAGTTTAAGTTGTGGGATTCATGTGTTTACAAAGAAGCTGAGCCTCAGCAGAAGTCAATTACTGTTCTTAAATCTACCTCAGTTCTTCATTTTAAGATCACATCCCAGCACACTAAACCTGACAGCAGCAAGATGAACATCAACAGATGAGTTGTGTTTCTCTCCAAACATGCAGGAAAAAATAAGAAAATTTATTACTACAGCTCCTATTAAAAACTCTATCTCCATCTTATAAGCCCCCTTTAGGTACTGGAAGACTGCAGTCTCCCTCGAGCCTTCTCTTCTCCAAACTGAACAGCCTCAACCATCTCAGACTTTCCTCATAGGAGAGGCGTTCCAGCCCTCTGATGATTTTTGTCCCCCCTCTGGACCTGCTCCAACAGGTCTATGTCTTTCCTTTGATGAATGAAGTAGAGGGGCAGAATCACTTCAACAAGTTCATGATGCACTCAAGACAATTTGGAGCAGTTACCCTGAGACATGTCTTTTAGCCAGTCACAACTGGTGAGCTAATAATGCAGATAAACAGACAGAAATGCCTGTAATGAAGCTCAGTTTGTCAGAGCTGCTCAAGTGAAATACAGCTCACTTCTAGGAATAAAAACATGAAAGACAGCTCTCACAAAGGCATGTTGTTCGATGAAAGACAGTCTAGTTTTGCTTCTGAAGTTCTCTCAGAAAGGTAATGACACACCTCCGATAGCAGTCAATGCTAAAGAATAGGGATTACAGAAAAATGTTCTTTGTACCCCACACAATACAGTCCATGGGTTTCAACCTCCTACCAAGATACTGGTTTGTATGTAGTGAGACAAAAATGTTCTCTCTCATGTCACAGACTGGGATGAAATACAGTGATTGTGTTTTGTTGGTGTTATAAATTAAAAAAGAAGCCACAGCAAAACCAAAGTTGCAGTATTTGAAAAACATCAATTAATTGCTTTGTTCATGCATCCCAGCATTCAGTTTATTTCCTAGTGTAGCTCATTGTTCTGAGTTTTGTCAGAGGTGTGGCCTATCGTGACATATAGTAATTATTCCCTCAACACTACCTGCTAGGAGATGTGTGATACACAGGATGAACTGCATGATTACTGACTGCCAGGAGTGTATGCAACAGCAACCCAACTCAACTTTTATTGTTACACTTGTGTAACTAGTTTTGTCAGCATGGACTTGGGAGACTCCCTGGGACGAAAAAAGTGACTACCACCTCCATTGCCCCAACTCCAGCCACTACGTAGTTCAAAGACTATCAAAAGCAGTAGAATGCCTAACATCTAATGGATGTAGGAAGATTTGTAGTGGTTAAACTGTGTGGCAATTTATCACAGACTGCATGGCGAGTTATTTTTTCCTTTTATAAGTTGTTTTTTGAGTAATAATTGATTAAAAAGAATGCTCTTATTCTTTAAAACATGTTGCTGGATTTCTTGAATTAGGAGCCCAGCCACTGAGCTGCAGTTCACCAGTATTTCAAGTCATCAGAGCATGACATCCTCCGAGGGCTTGACTATCCCAAGAAATTTACTGCCAAACATATACATTCTCTCAGGGGAACCCTAGAGAAGTATCTGGGGTAGACATGTTAATTTTAGAATAAAACTGGCTTTACAGTATTTGCCTCCTTTCTCTAGTTTATTGTGAAAGCTACTTGTCAGCCTGTCTGTCTGTTTCCATTTGAGATTTCATTGAAATCGTGGGCAGAATGGACAGGCACCTTCTCTGTTTTGTTCCATCTGCAGTTCAGTGTCATTCACTAGAGGCAATAAGAAAAGACCAGCACTCCTAAACAAATGAAAACAAATGTTTTATTTACAGGAAAAAATCTGTACACTGTGCATACATAAAAATATACAAAATCATAATAGAAAATATAAAAAGTGTTAAAATGTATACAAACACTGCTTAAAAATGTGACTCCTGTAAAATCTTAAGCTTTGTTATTAGAGTACACATTCATTTAAAAAAATCATTGTACAAAATAATTCTCAAAGCTATTAAAAAAGTACAGTCTATATTTGAATAGTTCAATGACTACATATTATAAGAGCGATGAGATGATATGAATAAATGTAAGGCTTTTAGACACAACTCTTATTTCAAGAACAGAATTCTGATTGCTAAGCCAGAAAGAAGAAATTTGCAGTGTCAAAATTCATTCAGTGATGCAGGTATGCCCAGACATGGGCTACTTCAAATTTCAAAGTTAAATCAGGTATCCTCCCTGTGCCAGAGAGGATAGCTCCCACTAAAGATTCAGATGCTTTCTAATGATAATCTTCTGAATTACTTCAAAAACCAATTTCATTTATTCAATACGCATCAACTTTAGAGAGCAAAATGGGAAAAATAGTAGCCATTTATTTTTGCAGTCAATGCATTTAATATTACTTTTATGATATATCTGTGTCACTGTCCAAATGGCATTTTCTGTCCTTGAAAACTGCTGAAGAATAAGGAAAAGAAATTAAAACCCTCACTATGGATTGGTTGGTCTACATGTGTTTTGAACTTGTTTAATTCAGTCTGTCTCTAAAACTAATGTGTTCAGTCTGTGCAACCACTGAGTATAGATAGACACTTTCTTCATTTAAGAAAAACGTTGTCTCAGTTCCTGACTTTGGCAAGAGAGCTACAGAAACAGGTCCAAGACTTTGGATGTTTTCACCAAAGAAAGTGTCCTGATCAAACCCATGCAATGTTCTAGCTAAATTTGTACAAAGAGAGTATAGATTAGAGAGTATGAATCATCCTTCTCTCTCCAAAGGTATATATTTCCTATAACATGATAATTTCACTGACTGTACCAGTTTCAACAGCACAGCAAGGTAATAAAGACGACGTAGTAGTTTAATCCGTTAATAAATTAATGGCTGAGCTGTGAGTTTATGCTCAGGTATCCTTTAGAACTACAAAGGAATGGAACAATTAATACTTTTTTTTTCCTAGCAAAAAGATTTTGGCTCTAAATGAGGAAAAAAAATTATTTTTTTTTCATGAAAAAACAGAAGAATACCTCAATTTTACCATTCAAAGGCTGAATGCATAAAATGATAGAGCACCGCAAGTCAGAAAAGCTACAGAGTTCACAGTGGAAAAAAAGAGCACAATGGAATTCAGCATAAACTCAGTACACTTCCTTAAGCTGCTGCTGTGTTTCTGGTTTGTTTCAGCCAACTGCAACTGTTGTCCACAGCACCAGGGCAAAGAAATGAGTCTCAATAGCTTTTGAAGGCAACTTACTCATACTTGCCAGTAAAACTTCACAAATTTAGAACCTGCATTATTACATGAAGTGTGAAGGGAGCTCAGGCGTCCACTGGCATAGGCATTTGCTTGGCTGATGATGCATCTCAAGAGCAAGGTTTGTGCAAACCTCTCATCTACAGTGCCATTCCACTCCATTAGTGTGTGACAGCCACATGGGACAGCAACAAAGCCATGCCATGTACCTTTTTTTTTTCCCCAAAAAAAACTTATCTAAAGCCATCACTCTCACACATTGTTATCCTGGTTAGTAAAAGACATTGTCACTATGCACACATTGTGTTAAATTTATTGAATGTGATACTTTGTGAGGATCTCTCTGCCCTCATGAGGGATGCAGAAATGCCCATAAATTCAAAAATACTTGGTGGGCTCTTGTAAACCCAGCAATGTCAGTGTCACGGAGCATAAGCAGTGGTGAGAGGAGCACTTCTGCAGGTACTTTATGTCCCCTCTTTATGGAAGTGGAGGTGAGCCCTCAGTTAGCAGAGGGCACACTCTGCTTCAGCTGGAAAGTTAGCATGCTCGCACTTGTGCTAAAAACAGAAGGACAAGGCAAGGTAGGGAAGTAAAGTCTTGTTAAGCTGCCACAAGGTGTTTTGAGCAGGCATATCAGTGAAACATCACAGTGGGAACCAGTGCCAAGGATACTTTTTTTTCAAGGTGGGCATCACAAGTTGTTCGTCTCCTTCTGTGAGCAAGCAAGTATTTGCAGCACAGCTCTGTGGTATCTTCTGAGGTAATGGTGCTACAAGCACCCTTGTTTGCACTTGTGGAAGGAGCACTGACTGCCTTATAAATCAGGATACAGCAAAGGAAAAAAATCTGCTTGAATGCAGAGGGCTTGAATGCACATGATCCAGTAAATTAAAAATCTAGAGTTCATTTTATAACATCTTAAGACCTTATTCTGCATCATTATTTAAATGATATGTTAAGTAGATGTGCTCACATGAAACTTCATCATTTGCTTGGTTCTATACAACAGTTATGTTGATTATTCTGACAAATTACTGATGGACTAACACAACATAATCCTGCCGTAGATAGTTGAGTAATGCAGTTAGTATTTTTCTTCTTCATGAAAATCAAAGTTAAAGGTTAATGGTTGTAGACCAGTCAAAGTGATGTGTTGATTTGGTTTTTTTTTTGTCCTCAGAACTTGGAAATTTCCAATTTATGGAAAAGTAGCATATTCACTAGTCCTAGAAAGCTAATCAACTCCCTTCATAGTATCATTGAATGGTAGGGGTTGGAAAGGAACTTTAGAGATTATCTAGTCCAACCCTTCTGCAGAAGCAGGTTCACCTAGATCAGGTCACACAGGAACACCTACAGGCAAGTCTTGAAGCCCTCAAGATAAGGAGACTCCACACCCTCCCTGGGCAGCCTGTGCCAGGGCTCCCTCACCCTCACAGTAAAGCATTTTTTTATTATGTTCCAGCTTCATCCCATTACCCCTTGTCCTGTCCTTTACAAATGTGATAAATTTACCCAGAGTACAGGAGAGACGGTGACTGCATTGTTCAGACTTCCTGGGTTTTGCAAGCAGAGTACCAAACATATGGAAAAATAGATTACTTCTATGCAGGTTATCTATTCTCCACAAGATTAAATAACAGCATTATTAACTTTCAGAATAAAAGTTGCAGCCATACCTAACACTGAAAAGAAATCAGAATGTATGATATCCGGAGTATAAGGCTAATATGAGTAAAACTTATCCATTCTGACGTGTAGAGAAATCATTTGTGAACTTAACTATCCACACAAAACAGAAGTACCTTTTTTAGATCATCTGGACAACAGAAATTCAACAAAATTAATCTTAAGAGGACTTTAAGACCCAAATTAAGAGATTATCTGGGAAAAGAAGGCTAAGTCCTGCGTAGGGCACATACTTCTCACTTCTGAGGAAGGAAGTTCATCAGACACAAAGAGCAGAGTGAGAGAAAAAGGATTTTGTGATTATACTTGCATTATTATTGAGAAAGAAATAGTTGTTAATATTGTGTCTACTCTTCAGCTGCATTTCTGTTGCGTAAGACAAAATACCAAAAATACTTTCCACCACAATCACTCCGCTATTGTTTTCAGCGCCTCTTTAAGCTGTCTGCATTTTTACTGAATATATATGGATAGGATAGAGCTGTTCTTTTGTGTAAATACGTTTCGGCTGAACTTACCCTAAGAGAAAGGGTACAGTTCTGATAAAAAATACATCCAAAACATTAACGTTCTGCCACTCAAAAAATCTGAAACTCCAATCTTGCTGTGGAAAATAATGCTTTCAATATATTAGCAACCAGGAAGACTTTTAGAAGCGCCTTAGAGAATATTGTTATTGTGTGTTACGAAGGAAAGTATCATATTATCTCGAAGTGCCATATGTAGTCAGTTTTTTTGGAGGCATTACAGCTTATTTGGGATACAGTCTTTCAAATGTTGAATAAAGAATGCTGATACCCTCTTCTTTTGTCAGAAAACTCCCTATACTTTCTTAACAGCAGTAACTTGTAAATAAGTGAATGTGAATTGGATCCCAATGAAATACCCAACAAATGACATTGGTAATCCTGAATGCTATCTTTGCTGCAGAAAGGCAAGGTCCCTCTACGCTTGCTTTCTGTGTGATGTGTATGCTGCACAGCCTCCCTTGGCTTTCTGGATCTTCTTTATGTATGCAGACCAGGGGAAGGTATGGTTTCCATGTTACACTCCCTTGATATGCCTCCCAGGGAGAGGTTTTATTTCATGAATGTGTTACAAATACATTTGTTGCTCTCTGAAGAAATGAGATGTTTCTCTTTCACCTCTGCACTATGCAATCAGTGTGAGCAAGAGGGTCTGACAGCAAAAGTACATCCAGTAGTTTAACTGGTTTAGATGTGTGTACAGCCATCTCCATCTGCACTGACTTCATAGCCACTGTATGGCCCCCTACACAGTTGGAGGTCTGTAACTGAGCCTTCATATGAACAGGGATTAAAGTCTACTTTCTACTCAATGTCTGCACAGCTCAGAGTAGAGATTGCTTCGGTCTCAGGAGAATGTAGAAATCCCATGGAGCTAAGAGAAACGCTGCATTATTCAACTGGCTGCTCTGTCTATCAACAATAGAGTCTGTTTAACAATGCCAGGTTTGACAGTTAAATAAGTTCATTAAAAAAAAAGTTACAGTTTAGCATATGTGGCATAAGGAACCACCAACAAACTCTGACAGTCACACCCACAACAACACATTATATTTCTGCCTAGGTATGTCCTTTGCACCTTTCATGAGCTAAGCCTTGGGTTTTTTTCTTTAACTATTTGCAAAGCAGTAATAAATACTCAGGCCCAGAAAAAAAAAAGTATGTCTTGTGCCTGCTACTTAATTACAATTTATAGACTCAAGACTAGATTGGTCTAAGATAGGTTTTTCAAGTATTCTCTTCTTGTTTATAGTACGACAGTAGTACCTTATTGCACATTGTTTCTGAAAGATTCTCTTCTACAAGTGAGGGAGATTATTTCGTTCGGGACATTTGACAGCGTTGAACCCCGGTAAAATTACTTTCCCCTTCCGATACAGATCATCCTGCAAACCTTTGTTCATCCTCTGCACCAGTAGCTTCTCGTAAAGCAGGGGGTGGTAGGCCCCTAAGGTACAAGCTGCATCGTAGTAGAGTTCATGGTAGTGACATAGATCGGTCTGTCGGACTGAAGGGATGTATTCGTACACATGCACTTCGTTACACATGGACATCATGATGAGGATACCTAGAGCAGAAAGTGAAAACAAAAATGAACGCCTGTCAACAGCAGCTAAGAAAGGCCACATGGAAATTCATTTTCTATTTACCAGGCAACGGTTTGCTTTGACCTTAGGTGCAGCAGAGGATCGCTCTGCCCTCATGAGGGATGGGGGAAATGCCCATAAATTCAAAAATACTTGGTGGGCTCTGGTAAAAGCCAGCAATGTCAGTGTCACGGAGCATAAGCAGTGGTGAGTAGAGCACTTCTGCAGGTACTTTATGTTCCCCCTTTATGGAGGTGGAGCAAAACTGTAAATCCATACTTAGATAAGGTCTTTATAGCTTTGAAATGAGAGAACCCTTACTGTTGTGGCTACACATTGTCAAAGGGACTAACGTCAGATATTGATCAATGGCACTGTCTAAACTGCAATACTTTCACATCCATCACAGCTTCTAGGAGCCTTTTCACATTGTCACGTGAAAGGAAAATGACAAAGTTAGTCTTGGACACATTTGTTTTTCTAAAGATTTCCCTTAAAAAGTAAAAATATATATAAAATGTATTGAAGCACTTGTTGCACTACAGGTATCCCTATCTATTAATTATGATTGTCAAGCTCTCAGAGGTGACAGCTGTATAATTCTGCTCATTTTGCACTTACAAGTGAGAACTGATGCAATTGTTGTTCCGTTCTGTACAACAGCTTTGGAATCATAATGCATCAAAGGTGTTTTGGGTGGATCCCACAAGTGAAATGAATTAACATTAAAAAATATTTTTGTTTGTTAATTAAGCAAAGCCATTTTCTGAAGTTTAGTTTGAAGTTTGGGAACATGCAGATTTCAATGGCTTGCTAATGAAACAAACCTTATGTTCTCCCTGCTGTGTATCATTAGATTATCAAAATGAATTTTTTCCCTGCCTGACTTGTGAAGTAACTTAAAGCCAATTATTTCTGTGATTAAATCTTCTTTCATCACAAATGAAAGGTTGGAAAATGTTTTAGATTGCTCTACAGCTTTAGATTCTACTGAGTCTATGGTCTTAGAAAAGCTAAACATATCAGTTTCAAAGGAAAAGCCCACATATTTAAGTGAACTTTAGTCTTGAGCAGCAAGAAACACAGCTTCACAGCAAAAAAAAAAAAAATTTAATCCCTATTTCAGCAAAAGGTACAACCTTAATAAACCATGTTTCCTTCCATTTGAGTTGTTATAGAGATGGTCTGAATTGTAACCTGCCTAGCAACTCTGTCTAGCATTGTTTGTTTGTTGTTTCAGTTTTACAAATGCTTTCGTCAGCTTTTCCACTGCCAACATCCTTCCTCCAGTGACGGAGAGCCCACCTACCACTCCAAGGTAACCGTTATCCAGCTGAATCAGAGGACAGGTGGTGGAAACATGTTCAGTAACGAGCCACATCCAGAAACAGACAGTAAAATGACTTCTCTCCTGCAGCCACAGCCAAGCCTGGAGCCAGTTTCAAAAGATGTACCACCAACGTCTTAGGAAAATTGGCTTTGATGGAAAGTACAAGCCTTAACCAGAACGTGTTTTTGTTTCACTGCTACGCCAGCCAGCTAACCTTGAAACTAATAAAGGAAGTTGCCATTTGTGGCAAAGGAAAGCCATCAAGCACAAAAATTGAGACTCTCTTATAATTTCCCTAATAACAGTAAAGATGGCCGTATCACTGCAGGTGTGGTTCATGAGTGAGAAAATTTTACAGCAGTATCATTGATTTCCAGTAAATTAGTTAATGGAGCACTTAGAAGCAGTAGAGCTTTAGTTTTTAGCAATCTGTGGATCAATGTCCTCCAGGATCAATCTAAAAAGCACACTGGGCTATCTAGTTAAGCTCCTTGCATTTCTGCCTTGTTCCATCGAGTCCTTGTCTTGGGATTTCCAATTACATTGCTCGCAAATAACCACAATTTCTGACATCCCATCCAAGATTTTGCTTAAACTGGATGATGACGCTTTGAAGGAGGAAAGACAGTGACTTGACAAGCTAGTTTCTGAGTAGTGACAGGTAACTTACAGCCCATCTTTGTGTTCAAGTCAGTCAACAAGCTGAAAGATGAGTTGAGATCATGAGTGGAGATGATCACATACAGAAGTGTCCCTGTGTTACAAAGGCTTATCTGTCCTGGTGGAAATGGTGGCACTTCTGAGACTTCCAGGCCTGATGCACATTTCAAGTACCCAAACCCTACTCCGAGGAGAACCGGTGGCCAGTGCTAGACTTTTTCTCACCACAGACTCCTAGCCAAAGAGACCAAAGGTGCGGTCCAACCAGCAGTCCCACAAAAAAGACCTATGGGTGAGATCCCATGGCCTGCAGTGTTACACACTTGGTCTACATGAAGCTGAGGTATCTCCATTGAGCTGTCATAGCCCCCATTTTGAATGATCTCCTGTTGCTTCACTCAAAAACAGAAGATGGAATAGCACTGTATTAAAAACAGAAGTGAGGTAAGGCAGGGAGGGACAAAAAAAAACCCCAACCTTTTTTGAAAAGAAGCTGTTTTCTTTGTACAAATACAGTCCTCGCAAAAATAGGGAATAAATGGATTCAGTTCTCTCCTGTGCCTTAGAGGATGTGAACTCCCCTCCACAGGGGACAGCTGTAGTGCTGCAGAGCTGTTACTGCAATATTTAAATCTAAATTCATGAAAAACAAGAATCAATCATATTTAAACAAACAGCAGCGGCTTGAAACATAAAGGCATGTACACCAGTCCAGGTACTATGATATATTTAGCTTTCATTCTCTTTACTTTCTAATATCATGTCTAGCTTGTTTTCGTTAAGTCCCTAAAATAGGGCTGCCAACACTGCTCCTCAGGCTATGAGTTTCACATTACAGTCCTTGTTTTTTAGTACCACTCCAACTCAGTTTCTCTCAATGCTTGGTGTTAACAACATTGCAGTGAGTTACTGACATCTGTGTCCAGAAGGTATAACTGTGCCAAGCTGACTTTGTTTTCTTCTACCTTCTAACTCAGTTTCCCCATCTTCCCTTCTCTCCCTTAGTTACCTTCAGCAATCTTACAATTTTTTTAAAACTACTTTTTGGCACTTACACAGTCCCCAAAATACTGCTTACATTGCATTTGAATTTTTTATGTTTTGGATGCAATCACAAAGATAAAAAAGAGGTAGACTTCTTGTTGACCTGGCCTTCCTTCTGTTAATCTGCTTTGCGTGCCAGTTTGCTCTGCAAAGTCCTACTTCGCTTCCTATTTGTTATCCCATTTGTTATCTTCACAGATTTCCTTTTGTGTTATCACTTTGTAGATTCATTTGCTGTGGCTGAGTTTCTTTGCATCTCGTTCTACACATATTAACCTGTAGTTTGAAAGTTTAGTTTCTTTTCTTATATTTCCTATCCACTGATTGCTTTTGTCTGTGTACTTTTCACACCACTACTTGATTTGCTATCATCTGCAAGTTTGTTTTCCATCTCTTCACTCCTCTATCATCATCAGTATTAGTATGTCTGGTAGGCATCAGGAAGATCTCGGACTGTAACATGAGGAGTGAAGAGGAAGTGAAAGGGCTGGCACGGGGCAGAGCGAGAGGAGGTGCTTATGTTAGCAGATATAAGCACATAATATAAACAATAAAGCAGAAACTGAGCATCATCCCTACAGTGTATGCAGTGATCCATTCCCCTCAGCAGTCAGTGAGCTGGGAGGTCAGTCTGGTAGTGTTGCCGTCAACGGCAACAAGTATGAATGAAAATCAAATTGTCTCATAGCTTGTAGGGCAAATAATTTCCATACGCCATACGTCAATATTTGTCTTTGCTCATAGTCTTTAAGTTAGTTTTCAGACAATGCATGATCATAACATATAAAACAGCAGAGACGGGCTCACACGTGACATAAGGAGTCATTAATGAGCATGATGGAAAAGTTGTTGTCCCAACATTTTACAGTCTGCACAGAATTAATCTCACTGAGATGATGATGTCCATTTCTGACCTAGCTGGTCTGAAGCACTGTGCAGTGCAGCACACAGCTCAGGAGACAGACATTTCCAGGGCACAATTCATCTGACTTACTTTAGATGTCTACTTCAGGATGAGATTAACTGTTCCTTGTAAATGTTGTTCCTGTCCAGTTACTAGGCAGAAACTGAAAAAAAAATAATATGGCTTTTGCTGTCAAGGACCTTCAGCTCCACCTTCCTAGGTCAGAAGCTTTTGGAGCTTCATGAAAAAAATAATGTGATTGGCTTTTCAAGGAGCACTGTGAGAAGAAATGAAAACAAAATGTGATTCATTAGACCAAATGGTGCAGTTATCCACAACTGAGATAGGTATCACAGGCTCCTTTGCTGTCAACAGAATCAAGTGGGCACTTTTAGGAAGCAGTGCCTATCTACTCAACCCAGAGAAGACATTTAAAATTGGATCATACAAGTCATGCCCAAGAAGTTCCTGTTTCTTTCTGTTGAATGTTAAGGGAAGCCTGAGTGGCAGCACAGATACTTGTACTACATTAATTCTACCTGCACTCCCAGAACAGGATGAAAATTTCACATGCAGAGGGGAACACAAGGCTCATATCCATTTTTTAAAGGTGTCTATTTTTGCTCTATTAAGT
The DNA here is from genome assembly GCA_013401255.1 of Urocolius indicus. Classification (NCBI taxonomy): domain Eukaryota; kingdom Metazoa; phylum Chordata; class Aves; order Coliiformes; family Coliidae; genus Urocolius; species Urocolius indicus. Next base: position 116,542 of record WBNH01010995.1, read on the forward strand.
CCGATGCTGACTAACACACATACAGACTTGCATTAGAGACATCTAAAGAGAGGTGGCATGAGTCTCCCTCTCTGACTGACCTAGCCATGGACCATAAACGAGTCAATTTTAAGCTGAGAGGAGATGGCTATTTTTTACATTCATAAGGATTAGGTATGTGAATAGGAGCAAAATCAGAGAATTACAAAGTAGGGAAGGCCAGAGGACGTGCACAACTTAAGAAAACGTAAAACTCATAAACTATCTATGTCATGTGAACGTCAAAAAAGGGTGAAGTACTACTTAGAATGAATGTTGAGAGAAGTCCATGGGGCACAATGCAAAGTCTGCTTTTCATCAGTGGGCCTCAGTAAAAAATTAGATTAACCAGATTAATTGGATTACTCTAGTAGTAATAGTAGTATTACTGTTGTGTCTAGGGAATTTGGTCAAGAACCTGTTAAGATCCAGCAAAAAACAGCAGAAATATTGTTACTCTGAGCAATGATGTTGCCATGAGATCAGTGGAGGGGTCTGGAGGAAACTGTGTGAGGACCTCAGAGTCCCTTCAGAGCCGGGACAACCTCAAAGTTAGATCAGGTTGCTTGGGGTCCTATCCAGACCAGTACTGAATGTGTCCAAGGATGGAAATGGAGCTGCTGAAACTTTTTGGAACTTTACTGAAGCAAGCAAAAACAATATTGGAGGTATGACTCTGAAACGAGCAAGCAGGTGTGAAAATGACCATCAGATCTGGTCTCTTCCAGAGCTGAGCCTTAGGCTTCCAACTTGTAGATCTTAAACATCCTTACTATTTCATAGCAAGGAAAAAAAAAAAATCTGGGTATCTAGCATGAGTTTAGCTTTGGTAAATATGATTGGTGCAATCATACATTTGAAATACCAATTGAAGATATGTCTGTGTAGGCTACTTTAATACACTTGGCTGGATTTTCAGAAGTCCCATTTGGATTAAAACTGTGAAAATGGAAAAATGCAAAATAATTCTGCCTGTGTGGAGAAAAATCGCTTTAGATTTTTCAAAAGTATGTTTTATGAATGTTTTACATATGAATGGCAATGTTCCAGAATACTGCATTGAACAAAAGAAGAGATCATGAGCATAGAATATTCTTTCAAAAATAGTTTAAAATGTTACTCCAAAGACATAATGTGGCTATCAGAGAAACAGTCAACCTTCAAGCTTGTTATAACAGTACAATATTAGATGTTATTAAAGTATAATGTATGCCAAACCAACATATATTAGTATTTCAAAATTCTTAGAAAGATGTGATATTTCTTTTTCCTATTTGGCAGATATCTGTGTTGTCAAAAAGTGTTGGGTGTAGTTTAAACTCCATCTAATTGGCACAAATAAACTCCTGAGCTTTTACAATCTGCATTGAAAACACTTAAACCAAAATTAAATTAAGATTAAATTCCTTGCATGGATGGTTTATACAAATGAACATAGACTATGGATTGTAATCAAAAGGAGGAAATGTTTTTCAATTTGTTCTTGGCAATTTTAATGACTCAAGAGGTTTTGAATTTCCAACATGCTTCTTCTGTACAGTACAATTAGGCTTTGTGGTTAGCACGCCAATTTAAAAAGAATGTCCTCTAGTTTACAAGTAAATAAAGTATAGCTCAATATACCTGAGTACAACAGATGCTGTATAAGGCATCTAGAATAGCAAGTGTAATTCAAACATTCAGCAAGAACTCAGCATCACTTTAATAAAATGTAGGAGATGCTGAAAACATTTAAATATACATAATCTGATTATGTATATTATTATGATGATGTATATTATTCATAATGTGTCTCATTTCATACAGACCACAAATTTAGTCATAAGAATAATTTAGTTAGACACACTACTAAGTTTGCTTGATAAGCTGTGCACTTGAAAACATTGTAAATACTCATAAAGATTTTAGAACATATAGTTTTCTATATGTTAGCCTACTTCTGTCATCTCTCTTGATTGGATTTCAGGTACCACAGGAAAATCTGTCACTCCTTCAAACTGGGCCAAATATGCCTCAGTTATTCTTTGGAACATATAGTAAAAGTAGCTCTGGCTTTTTAAAAGCCTGTGTTTCTAGAAAAAGAGTTAGTTTCCCCCTGCCCAGTTCATGAACTGTGACAAATACTGACCACAAGAAAACCAAGCATTTAAGGAATTTAACTGTCACCAGTCGGCACTGTGCCTAAGCTTAACAAATTGTGCAATACTTATCATCTTTGATATATACATACTTGCATTACATAGTAGAACTAGAAATCAACATGTTTATCACAATCTGGAATGCAAAAAGCCATACATCAACCACAATAATATGTTCTGTAATATGAGTGTTGACTGGAAAAATCATACAATTTTAAAAGTGTTATTCAAATTCGGGTGATATACCAGAAGTGTAAAGGTTTTTTATGAGATTTGGAGTTCTCTAAGAGGAGAGGTTGCTCTTTTATCTCTGTATTTCAGGAGTAGGAGATGCTAAAATTTCCAAGTGTTTTTTATTAGAATGAGAAGAATTTAAAGCTTAAAAGGACAAGAGGAAATGGCCTCAAGTTAAACCAGGAGGGTTTAGATTGGAGATTAGGAAGAACTTTTTCACTGAGAACAGGTGGCCCTGGGAGGTGGTAGAGTCACCATCCCTGATGATATTAAACAGACACATAGATGAGGTGCTGTTTTAGTGATGGGCTTGGCACTGTGAGGTCAGTGGTTGTACTTGATGACCGTAAAGGTCTTTTTCAACCGAAATGATTCCATGATGCAATGGTATTTGAAGGTATTATTTATTTGTGTGATTATACTTGAACAAAACTGATCTGGAAAGAGTGAGCCCTACACCCACTGCTGGCAAACAGCTAAGTAACAGTAATAAAGGCAAATTATTTCTTTCAGTTCATGCAAGTGTATTTTTTGTAAGCAGAGCTGGAGATCAGCTGCATTCTTCTATTCAATATGCTCTCTAAAGCCATTTTAAATTTCAGTTCTAAGTCATACAGACCTCCTAATGTTGCAGTGTAATGATAGTCTTGCTTGTACTATTGTCTCAATGCATGCAAATGAAGATTAAAATAATGTTATCAGCTATTAATGACGCATAACTGTTAAATCTGTCATGTCAACTGTAAAGCCTCAACTAAGACTTTCTTTTTCCCAACAATAAAGTAATCTGGGCTTAGTTATCATTTTGCATTCAGTGGTTCATATGTTATGCTAAAAGCTACAACACAGTCAAAACTATCACCTACACGGGAAAATGTAAACATCTACACAGACTGGGTTTTCATTTGGGAGTAAATAAAAAAATACCATAGAGCTTTCAACTAACTTTTGAAAAAGACCAAAGTTGATGGGTATGTAAGGGTATACAAATGTGAATTGCAAGTAAAATTACCTCTGAAGAGATAAACTAGCAAAGTGTATTGATCAGCTATGGTAATTCATAGCGAATCCAGTTACTAAACAACAGGCAGGAGCAGAATCTTTATAGAAAAGCCTATATATAACCTAGATGTTATGAAAAAGCCCTCAAACTTTCACAATGCTAATGTACCATCCCATCCAATGCACAAAGAATGCTGCTCTTGAGAAACCCAAGGAAGCAGTTTTAGTCTTCATCTTCAGATGACAAACATGTAAGGTCAGAACTAGGTTGTTTACATAGGCTATCAGGGAGGTATAGGAACAGTTTTCTTACAGTAGAATGATAAAAAAAGAGACTGCCAATTTATACACCATCAGCCTCAATTATAAACTGAGTTCTGATACATTCAAAAAGAGGGAAGGAAGACTGAGTTCATATCTCTCAGCGAAAAATGTATTAATGGGAAATTAAGAGGTAACATGCATTTCTACTGCCAAAAGACAAGGCAAATCCTCCTCCAACCACAGTGACATTTTCTCAAATGTCAATTTAGGATTTGCCAGTGGAATCCAAACCTGAGGTTTGGTGGTTCGTTGCTTACATTTACTCTGAGAGAAATGGAGTAGATCAAAGTCTAAGACAAGATGTAAACACATCGATACTCATTTAGCAAACCTAATTTTCAGCAAAATGTGAACCAACAAATTTAACTGCAGAAAACCACTATGGCAACTGCCTAATGCTAATGCAAGATGACGAGAATACTGTGCAGAGTTTTGTTTAAAAGCATGAAGGTGGCAGCTGCCAAAAAAATGGCTGCAAAAATATGCAAGAATGTGTTCTCAAAGCCCATCCAAGGATTAGTTTAGGGAAACAAAGAATAAATAATTTACAATGAGAGTGACATTAGCAAAGCTATGGCATGCCACATAAGGCAAAGTTACAAGCCAGAGGAAGTACACATTGCTCTCTTAGAAAACAAGCCATAAAAGATTTCCAGAATAAAATAAAAGGTTTGATTTACCCTAGTGAACATTTCTTCACCAAAAAAAAAATAAAAATCCATGTCTCCCTGGTTATTATAACCTTTAAACTAGAAAATACCACACTAAAAGGTAGCTTGTTTGTGCCAAGTTAATCCTTCCTATCATGGCATACCCCTGGACCTAATTTAGGATTGCAATCTGACAGATGAGTTCAGCCTACTTTCAACAATGCCCTGAACTTACACTCATCACTAATGTGGATAGAAAATAATGTTAAATAACACATTTAGCAGAAAAGACTGCAGTTAGCTATGGATCTGCATGTAGGTGCAGCCTGGCACCAGTGATGGATGGGCTGCTGCGAGCAAACACGCTGCTCAGGAGAAAACCAAAGACGGGAACGTCTACAGGTTAGAACCCAATACAAAAAGAAAAGAGAAACTCAGTTCTTGGAGGAAGGTGATCTGTGTTGGGTAGTGTCCACCCCACCTGGTTTTAGAACTCCATAGTGTGTAGGTGTTCTGTGTTAGCATTCCAGAAGTGGCTGGAAGCACTGATATATTAAAAAGGTTTAAAACCATTTATGAATGAACACAAAATGTGCTATTACTAAAGCATTTAAGACTTCTGTCTTATTTTGTACATAACCTGTAGAGCACAACCAATCCTGCTCTGTGCCTGCTTGTCTCCTTATCCTCTCCTCTTCCCTCCTCTACAGCTGGCTGGGACATACACTGCTTTTCCCTCACCCCAGCCACCAGTGATCACAGTGCCATTGCCTCTCCTCAGCAACATGTTGGTGTAGAGCTAGCGTACGTAGGGTTTTGGGGAGGCAGGGGCTCCAGGAGGGAGTTATCCCACCTCCCAGAGGAAGAGCAAAAAATGGTCTCCCTAGCTCTCATCTAGTGGAGAGACAAGAGAAAAGGCCCTACTTCTTCTCACTCTCTCATTGTCATCGAGTCATAGTATGTGAGAGACTACTTCTTCCCCACAAATGACCCACTGGCCTCTTTTCCAAGAAATTTAATATTATTATGACTTAAATACTCGAATGCAGCTATTAACAATGATAAAAGATTCTCCTAACGTCAATCACTGCTGCAGCCTGCTGACTCACTGCTGCAGAAGAACATCATGAGAACATATTCTGCACCAGGCATCCTCCCTTTGGGAAGAGTCAGTTTCTCATAAAGAGTGCCAAGTGGCAGAAATAGATAAAATTGTCAGGTGAAAACAGTAGTTACTGAAGAAACAGTCTAAGACCACCCTAAAACATTCCTGACATTCCTGGAAGGAAAATAGTTTGATGTTTCCATTTGTTCAATTTTATATACTAGGGCTCCAGAGGGTTAAAAACCTAAAAGCAAAAGTTCTTCACTTGACCCAGAACCATTTTTTCCTACCTTTTCCACATTACTGACAGCAACAGTGATTTGAGAAACTCCTGCATTTTCTCCACGACTAACAGTCTCTTACAGAAGGCTGCTGGAGTTTCTGCCAGTGTAAATGTGGGCAAATAAGACCTTATAATAAGTTATTCTAATAGAGTGATTAGCATCATTATGGTCCCTGCTGTAAAGAACTTAGATTCAGGGATACAGGTCGCTCTGCCTGTGAAAATGCATATCCTCTATTTGGGAACAGTCTATCTTCCTTCATACAGCTTTTTGGAGCACAACTGTATTTACATTGTGGTTGTTTAATAAACATTTCACCATATGTTTTTGAAATCCAGACACTCATGTTTTGTAATGGTCATCACTTGCCCATTTTGTAGAAATAATTTTATAGATTTTATAAGAAGGAGGTAGAAGTCCAGTGCTCAGGATATGCCTTTCATACAGGTGTCCTTAGTTGTGTCTGACAGCTTCAGTTCCAACTGGATTCTTTGCTGCATGAGCTGTTGAGAGATACTTGATTTGAAGACCAACATGACTTTTCAGATTTCTGACAAGATGCATTATATTTTTTATGCTTTATCTTGCCCTTTATGTCTACCTTTGACAACATGCAGTTGCTGTTTCTGTGCTGTCTCCCCACTTATATTACATTACACAAGCAATGCATTGACATCCATTCAATAAGGTCACTAAAATAGGAAGTCTCCTCTCAATAACATATTTAAAATGTATCTCTCAGAACAGTAGCTAATTATCAAATGAGGTGGATACAGCTCCCAGTAAGCTTGTCTTACTGTCTGGTGTTCTTAAAGCTAGTAATAGTATTACCAAAATGTCTAAGCATATCCTTTGGAAAAGAACAATGTAAATAAAAACATTCCCAGTAGTGAAGGAAGCAAATCTGCATCTGTACACACAGTATACATTTCTCTGTACAGCTTTTGTTGTTAATGTTTTTGCTTCTTTAATGATTGATATTTTCAAAGCTTTCTCTACTTGAAGGATTTTTTTTTTGTCAGGAACATTTACATGTGGGGTTAAAGTTTACTGTTCTATTCTTATAGTGAAATTAACTCAGTTTCTTCAAAGAAAGCTTTTGAAGTGTTTCTTACATATTGTGGAAGTACAGATTGACAGCACAATGATCCTCTTCACTATTCTTACTATCAGCAGCTGTTAACCTATTTTTATCAACAACTTCATTACTCCAAGAAATGCTTTTGCACAATGTGAATGCAGCTGGTGAGATCATGCCACATGAGCAGTCCTCTTATGAATTTTTACAAGCAGGTTCCAAAAATCTCACTTCAAGAAGTATCCAACTGCCAAGTCATTGTCCTCCAACACACAAGGCTTCCTCTTCTTTCCATTCATGCTCAAGGTAAGCACAGCCCACAGGTCATAGATAAGCATCTCTCAGACATCTTTACATCATCCTTCTGAGAGTTTCAGCATCCTTCCAAAGGCCTTTGGTCAGCTCCACAGTATCCTAAGATACCACTACTGTGTATAGAGCCTAAGTGTTTGGCATTGTTTTTTCCATGTTGGATGAAATCTCAGGTATCTTCGCTTTCAGATTCAGATAGAAAGAATAAAAAGACCATTTTCTGACTGCAGCAAGTACCTCAACCAACATAACAATGTCAAGTAGGAAATGATGATGTTTACAAAGTGGGAGATAGTATTCGGAGCCCTATCAACCTCCAAGTCTCTCAGAGTATGAACAAGGAAGACTGACTCAGCCTTCTACTCTGACTACTTGCATCTTTTAGACATTCATGATCAGGACCTGCTATGCATCTGACAAGTCTTATGCTGCATGAACTGTGAGCATAATGTCAAATTATTCTCCAAGAAATAGTAAGGAAAGACCAAAAAATGAAACTCATGAGTGAAACTCATTCCTTCAAGTGTAAGAAGAGGGGTGCTTTGTGCACTTTCAGACTGAGCACTGGAAGCTGTGACAGGGCACTGGAAATCCCATTCCTTGTTCTGTGTAGGGAATACAGTTTGGCCTGTCAGTGATTTTATCCTCTCTCTATTATCTGCCATATGCTTTCACTTGTTGTCTGATGCATCTCTGCTCTAAGATCCCAACAAAGAACTTCAGAATTGAGTAAGTTCTCAATAGAAAAATTTATATTGAATAATGCAAATTTCTCACAGATACATGCATGTTTTATGAATATGATATGTATACTATGGGTAAGAAGAAAGCAGAACATCCAACTATTTTCTAGTTCTCATACTGTGTGTTTTAGCTAGTCATCGTTTCTGTATAGAGCACCAAGAACAAACAGTACATGTGTAGGGACTTGATCCTCATGCAACGCAGACCTTCTACAGTTTTTTTTTGTGGTGTGTTTTTAATCTAACATGTCTACTGGGCTCATCACTGAGACACCTACCAATAAAACCTGAAGAAGGAGGGTTGGGCTGTATCTTCTCTTTAGTGTTCTCCTGAATGATGTCCCAGAGCTGCCATATAAACTTTGGATGGAGAATGTAAAACGGCTGGTTTGGGTTTTTCCTGCGATGTTGTACATAGGGAGTGAACAGATTGTAGTCCGGCTTCTTATACCACTGGGAGGAAAAAAGTAAGAATTTTTTAAATCTCATGGCAGCAAATGTGTTTTTAACACTACATGTACAGTAACGTGAACTAGCTTCATGTGGGTTCTTCAGAACAGAAGCAAAGGTAGAAAAGCAGTCTGCACTGGTGGATGCTTCTCTTGGGAAGCCAGTCCTCACTCTGGACTACTCTGTTTCCTTTCTTCATACAGAGACTCCCAGTGAACAATTCACTGCAGTGGGATGAGCCAACCTCATTTCCCTCTCACAGGCCCGTGTTGAACATGGAGTTCAAAGAATCTTGACACAAGATCCGGGCACTGGAGTGAACTTTCCTCTGAAAGTGTCCCTGTCCCTGACGGAGGCAGCAGCAGCACATGAAGCAGGCTGGCAGCAGTCTGTGTGGGAGGCAGGCAGCCTCTGGCATCTGTTGCTAAGACAGTTCAGCAGATTAAGGTTTACTTCCTACTTTGCAGCGTGCTCAGCACTGAGCTGTCCCTGCCAAGAACCATCGGATCAACTGGTCCACTGGAGTTGCAGCACGAGCCAAAGCAGAAACTCCCCCCAGTGACAACCAGATGGATGTCTGCTGCTCTTAGTGAGGGGGCAGACTGTGGGGGACAGATGGCTGTGGGGGAGTCAACACAAAGGGAAGACTGGCAGGGAGGAAGCCTGAGAAACAGGGAAGGAGCCAAAAAGATCTTCATTAGGGTGCTGTATTTTGTCTGAGTAGACAGAGGGGAAGGTGGGAAAAATAGACGCAATTCTTCACCTTTCCTGATGAAACCTTCTGAAATCTAGCAATGTTCCCTGCTTGGCAAAAACGCAGAAAACTCACTGTTACATGAAAATAAGAACATTTTATTGAAAACATCCAATCATCCATCTATCCTAGCATCTTAGAGCATTCTGTTCAGTATTAAGTACTGGCTAATAAAAAGCTTTTGACTAATAAGCCAATTTTGACCAATTCATGCAGAAATATCATTCCCCGCTCCTTAAAGACAGATTTTGGGGTTCACTGTGACAAGTGAGAATCAGAAGACTGCAGTACTACATACACTCATTTTCCCCAGTGCTTTCAGACTGATTGGGAAGAAACGTCCAAGCAGACATCTTACCACATTCAGATTTGCAGAATAAGGAGCAGGATCCCAGGCTACTAAGATAACATCTTTGTACAAGGAGCTGTCGACAAAGTGATGGTTTGGATTGGTAAGAATCTGCAAACACAAATGCAAGGAATTGCACAGCGTTAAAAGCAAGTAGGATCCAGAAAAATGGAAACATCCTTCTCTAAAATGAACAGTCCTCCACATGCTGCTGGTTTTTTATGCTTTAATTCTGGTCAATTTTAAGCATCTTGTTTTGTTAAAAAGATATATATATATGAAAACCAGCTCAGCCATAAACAGCACTCATGACAGTTTGAAGTAGCAGTATGCCGAATTACTCTCCATCTGTGAGAGATGTGATGGGACCACTTGAGATGTTGCATAATTATGTATCAACATTACTGAGTATTCTGGAACTTGAAAACGAAAGCTATGGTATTTTAGACTGCCTGCACGATCCTCTTCTTACACACAGAGCAGCTTTCTTTACACCCCCTGAGGATAACATCCTCCCTCCTTTCCCCTTTTTGGTTGCTTTCTCATTTCAACAGCAAGTCAGACTCATTTGAACTTAACTCCAAAAAGGCAAATTAGACCATGACTGTAAAAGCTGGTGTACCTAGAAAAATAATTCTTGGAACAGGCACTGGAATAGGGCTGCTTTTGAAGTAACTGACATATTGCTCAAATCTACTGCTCTCACACAACTCCCTCCCACATCTCCTGGTACTCTGCCTCCCATCCCACTAGAAGTTTGCTCTTCACTCCTACTGGCTCATCCCTTCCCACACTCTCCATGCCTAAACCAGCTCTCTCTGGTCTCTGGTGCATCTAATGTCAGGCAGGATTGAGCGGAGTGATTTCAGCACTGGTTGAAACAGCATGAATTTGGCTCCAGCTGTTAAACTAATCAACATTCCAGACAAATAAATTCATACTAATTTTCATTTCCCTTTAGGATCCAATGAGCCATATTTGATTATGCATATTTTTCTTCAGAAAAATAATATTGTTGCCATAGCAATATTCTTCCTACTATAAACTTTGAGCTTAATGACTTTCCATCAGCCTTCTGCAACAAGAACAGAATTAGTCTGGTTGCCATCAGCATCCCCAACTCCATTTCTCAGAGTGGTTTCTGCCTGAGAACTTAAACTCCTTTTCTGAGTAAACAGACCAAAAGGTCAAGCTTTTAAAAGCTCAATTCCATAGTTATCACACAAAGGAGCTCTTACTTGCCTTTCCATAAGCAAGCTCTTACTTGCCTTTCAGTAAGCAAGAGTCCTTTGGAGGCTTGTCCACACAAATTTCACCCTTAGTCTGCATTCATATGTATGAGATGAGTTTCTTCTGGATTAACAATACCTGTTGTGGCTGCACTCACTTCCTTCATGTCCTTTAGGCTTTCACAGTGGAGAACATGAGATAAGATGAGGGCCACAGCAGCCTTTTAATCAAATGAATGCAGGAATTTCCAACATGAGGGAGGAAAGAAGGGTCAGTAAAGCTATATGGGTAACCCATCTTCAATATTGATAGGGAAAGCCACTTTACCAAGTGGCCTGTGCAGATTTCACTCCTAAAGGGGCAAAGGCCAGTTTCTCAGCAGCTGACCAGAGCATCACAGGTGGCTTCCTACCTCTTTGAAGAAGCAGAAAGGTGATGGAAATAGAAACACCTGTGAGACAGGTCTGTGAGCTGACCTGGCCTGAACTTTAGTCATGCCCTGTGTTTCCTTCAGAGGGATTGTAGTGAGAAGGCAATGAACAGTGCAGCAGAGAAGACCATGGGAGCCTCCATTAGTAGCCTTCTATCAGCATGCTGAAGCAACTCTGGGAGCCAGGAAGACCCCAGCCTGCACGAGCAGCGGACCACACCTAATTCTGCCTCTCTGAATTTAGCTAATTCAGTCCCTCTGAGTTTGCTAAGGTGCTAACAAGGCTCAGACCACTCCCTGGACACATTTCTCTCTTCTACAGGGAACATACTGAGACTAGTCAAGTACATAAAGTTTCTAAACCCTCCTCCTTGCCCAGCACAGGAGTCAGGCATGGTCAGTACTGGGACATTTTGGCTAACAGTTTAACAGAGAACAGTCAGAGAAAAGGAAAAAAAAAAAAAGGAAAACACTAAAACCCAAAAACGTCATTAAGATCAATGTTCTCTGATACACTGATTTCAGCACTTGAGAAAGGTATTTCTGCTTCCTTTCCCTGACAAAAAAAAAAAAAAAGAGGGCACATTTAACCCAGATCTCTTGTAAGATCTACTCTGTACTGCAAGTCTCACAAAGAACTACAAAACCAGTGTGAAGGGAATGACAATGAACAGTCCTCCATGTGGTGGCAAAGAACATGAACTTACACACACAGGGAACACATCCACCAAGGATACACTTTGCATGGGCAGTTACTCGAAGAAGAAATACTGAATTCCGAAGAATTACAGTAAATGAAAATTTTTGCTCTCATTCAGCAAGAATCAGTACGTATAGAGCATGATGCATGGCCAACCATACTACTAGTGTTGACCAAGTAAACTGACCATTTCGATATGTCACAAAATTTCACAGTAATTCTGTTGCTGCTTTTTGGCTGCATTTCATACAGGGGAAAGAGGCTTGGTTTGCCCAAAAACTAAGTTCAGGCAATAGTTTTTGAAAATAGAAAAGCTACTCTCAACCATAAGGTGTCACTGTAGCTCAATGCACAATTATTTGTTGACGCCTATATGCAGAAAATACTATTTTCTGTTTCCATTCAGACAAACAAACTTGCCTTTACATGTAATATCCAGTGTACGTTAAACTTTTTTACTAGTTCACTCCAAACTTTTAAAGAACGATGACTTGCCTGAAGTTATGCATTAAGACAACTCAGTTCCCATTTCTTTCGCCTTCCAGCGAGGAAATAATTGGGGAACTGGAGAATAAGATTAAAGAGCTTTGGGATCCCCAGAGCCTAGGCTTTGTGAAGATCCTGGAGGCAGAGTGGTGAAGGTCTTCTGTACTGATGGCTCTGGCATTCTGCAGAGCCTTTACAGACATAAGACACATGAGAAACTTTACAACCCAATTCTTTGAAACAGGGGTATCAAGTAACTATTGCAATTACTCTCCACTCCCAGCAGTGTGAACACTCCTGTAAGGGAGAACTTTTACCTGCTCTGCATCACAACTCTTAAATCACTAACTGTTTCCCAGATTACCCAGGACTTTCTCAGATGATTTAATTTCGTGCATATTTTACAGAAGGAACATCAACTTGAAGTCACAAAACAAAGATCTTACCTGAGAGTTAATAATCCGCATGGTTGTTTTATTTCCCACATCTTTTTCATAGCCACGTGTTGGAGCAGAATTAAATCTTAAAACAGCATCATGAGAATCTAGGAGCATAAATGCAGGGGTAGTTTGTTTTTCTTAGATCTAAACAGACATAAAATTTACACATTTCTCCTAATCTTTATATTCTAAGGACAATAAACGTTGTATCATCCGCAAACAAAAATCCTCTTGCATCTTCCATACGTTATTAACTTTATTAAAATTCACTAGGAAATAAGAAAAAGTTCAGAATTATCTATTAATTTAGTTTGCAATACTTAAATATTTTTCTGAATTGGATAAACTTAGTGTGGGAAAGTTATTAGTACATTCAGTACACATAATTATTTGCTATTTCTATTGCAAAATTTACAAAGAATCACTCCATGCAAAAGCATATTAATTGCAAGGATATCTAATTGCATATTTGAATGAATAACAATGCTTAAGCATATGCTTGTGTTTCACAGTATTTTATAACACTTGAAAATCTCAGACTACCCCAAACCTATTAATCATACTGCATACTTATTCTTGAGGTCAGCACAAATCGCAAAGGTTGTCTCTGAAGGGAAATCAGCCCACAGACCTGCTCACACAAAAAAAAACCTTAGGATCTTTTGTCAGTAAAGATCTAACAGAACTGAAGTGTCAAAGTTTCCCCACAAGCTGTTGACTTGGGAGTCATGCAAATAGAATGCAGCTATAGGTCAAGTATGGGTCAAGGGTGGACACTATGTGTGAGTCTGTGAGTGACAAAAGATAATTACCCTTCTAGTGCTTTTTAAAAGGAGATCTCAAAGCCCAAAAGGTGTGAGAGACACTAAGATGTTATATCCATTAGCAAGCACACTGTTCCTGTAAATAGTCTACTTTTGTCTCTTCTATTGATGGAGGCAAAGAATAGCCAAATGGCCATGTAATGCCTTAAACTATAGGTAATTCATTCAGTTGTTTATCTTTAGTCAGTTAAAATCTGATAGTCTGCAGCTCAAAAATGGAGGAGACAGAAGTTTCTAAAGATAATCAACATGTTTTAATGGAGTTCAAGCCTGATCCTATCAAACAGGGATCTTTCATCCTTCCACACCTTTACTCCATACTACTTCTACTCCAGATGAGAAAACATCATGTGTGACATAAAGCTGGCAGTACAATCTCAGCCATACTTACTTGTTTTAACATGTTATGTCTGAAAAGAGAGATTTTTGCCAAATATCCACCAAGCCCAACTTCTCAGAAGCTATCGAGTAGAGGCTTTTCCCATAGGGCTGTTTCCTGGGCAGGGACAACATCTAGCCTTCATCTGCCTAAACATAAACATCTTGATTGTGGACAAGCTAGAGGACATGAAGTCAAGTTGAATCTGCAGGTACTCCACAGTTTTGGGAAAAAAAAAAAAAAAAGGTCCTTCATACTTGAAACCTGCTTATGAATTTAAGAATAAATTTGGACCTGCATTTGACAACTTTTTGACAATCTATTGACCAAGAACTGGGAACTGGGTAGGGAAATATAAATTGTATGGTTCACAACTTAATTGAGAGGCAATGTACTGCACTTCCAACATTACCCATGCTGGTTCTTCCTATCAAGACAAAAAGCCTTTCCTTCACTATAAAATATATGATCAGAATGCAGTTAAACACTGATAATAGATATTTTTAAGTCAATGGATTTTAATCTGATTCAGTATTTGGAAATAACCATTTTCAAGGTGTAAAAAGTTTGGAGTTTGATCACAGATCCCTGTTACTTCCCAATGAAGCCAAACAAATCAGGTCTCCTGTTAAACAGAGTGATCAAGATGGAGTGCTTGCTGCACATGCACAGTATTCCCATAGCTGGTTTCATTCAGAACAACAGTAGTGATAGTAAGAAGGAGGGCAAAAGGCAGAAGCTAAATTAACATTTCTGCCTGCGTTTCTAATAGGAATACAGAAGAGGGAGCTAAAAGCCTATGAAGAGAAAGGCCCTCTACTGTTGCTCTCCTAAGCCTTTTCTTTCGGGAGGATAAATAGTAAAAGCCTTTTGCCTGCAGCTTCACCAGCCTAGGCTCTATAGCCTATTGCTCCAAAACTAGAAGTCATGTATGAAGTGTTTTTCCTCACTCTCTAATGATGCTGACTTTGCAATCCCTCCCTGGCCACCAAGGGAGTGCCAGGCTGACTCCACAGAGTAGCACCACCGGCTGCCCAAGGTGCCTCTAAACTGACAGGTTTGCATGCATTTTCAGCCTCTGGGAGAGGATGGTCTTCTCCCACTGCTGTGCACATACAGGCTAAAAGAGCATTTCATACAGTCTAATTTGTCTCTTCCCAGTCAGACTCTTCTCACTCTTTTTTTAAGGATTAGAGAGGAGGTGGAAAGTCACGGCCAAGATCTCAGCTGCAGCATGTACTATCTGCACTCTGCAGAGGAGGCATAACTTCTTCCCCATGGGAACAATAATATAAACAGATCCTGAAGGTTCCATTTTAAGAGGGAAACACCAGCATGATGTGTCCAGTATATCAGCACTTCCCAGGAGCTGCACTGACCACTAAGATTGAGAGGTTTCTACTAAGCCCTGCTTGGATGACTGCAAGCAATTTGTTGGCCTACCACAGCTTTCAGAGAAATTCTCTGCTTAGTCATAAGTACTTGCACGTGGCCTGGTCACCTTCTGTGACTCCTGCTGCCCCACACATTGTCCTGTACAACAAGCAGGAGGAGATAAAGAACTCTTGTGCAGACCAAATAGCATCTCCTTCCTTTAGGCAGCATCAGATCACAATTTGCCAATCAAATCAAAAGCCCTTCCTCAGAGAACATAAGTTTCCTGTATCCAGAGTGTTCCCAAGAAAATGGGTACACACGGGAGTATATAGGGTATAGGTACCACGTCAAGTCTGAGAGTGCAAATATGTCACAATGCATACTCTAATATGTGATTACATAGGTACATCAGAATATGCTATGGATTCTCCAGTACAGCTCTAAATCTGAGTGTACTGAGGAACACCGTCTGGAGATTTTGCTTCAGTCAAAGACAACATATTGGAGAGGAGAGGAACTGTTAATCTTTTACACCCCAAAGATTTCTAAATCGGCGGGGCTTCTTGTGAAAATGGGGATTACCCCAGTGTGATTTTGGCTGCAGGCAGGCCAAGCACTATGCTATGCTGGAAGCCTATCAGTATGTGAAGTCCTGGAAAATGGGAGGATTAACGAGTGCAGTTCAAAATGTTTTTATAAAGCTGAAGGAGATCACTCTTCTTTCTCCAGATGCAAGTTAGTGACATACATTTCATCCTTCTTGCAGTGTTCTTAGCATAATGCATGTATTACTACTAAAATGAAAAAGCACTGAGATGTTAACACCAGTAGAAATACTCATTTCTTAAAAGAAAAATAAACCAAGCCTGGATTAGTTTTATGGCTCCACATTCCTTTTCTGAATAGTTACCACAATATCCTACCTTAAAGTGTGAAGGTTAACCTTTGTGAAGGTTAACATCTCAGCACCTGCAACCTCACTGACAAAGTGCAGCAATGGGAAAACAATGCAAGGAGATACTTGAATTTATTTAAATTCACTCTTGGAAAAGAGGTCATGGGACTTGACCTCAGGACATGAGGCTGCTCAAGGGTCTGTGAACTCTAAATTTGCAAGATGATGGTCTACTGCTTCTTCCCAGACAAAAGCTCAGTCTGGGCTAGCAACACAAGAGGTTTCTCCACTGTAAAATATAGACAGGTACAACACAGCCTTGCAGAATAAAACCTGAACGTGGCTCTAATCCGTTGAAGAAATAAACACATGTTACAGTAAAATGTCAAACGTGGCAGATTTGATGGAACCAGTGCCTCCTTCATACTATAAGCTGTAATATGACAAGAAGGCATTGTTTTCTTTAAATCAAATTATGACTTGATTTTCCTTTCAGTTAACACTGTCCTGAAAGGGAACAGCTTCACTGAAGTCCATAACCTCACACTCATGTAATGCTGGTGAGAAAGAACAACCAGGCTTTACAGATCTATGCTTGAGAATAATGAACCTTTTGAAAGACAAACATGAACACACACATGTACATATATATATGTATGTGAATGGATGCATTTAACCCACCTATTTCATCCCCTAGAGAGGAGTTCAGTATCGCACCAGCAGACATAACTACAGCACAGCTCCCAAAACCATGTGTATACAATTTGCCCAGTGGAATCTGAGGAACGTGCTTTTCCCATCCAAGAGTGGAGAAGGGAGCTTCCTTGCCATCTATTGTTTTCACATTCACCCTTTCTTTTAGCTCACAGAATAGCTGATCTCCTGTCAGCTTGGAGTTTCGCTTCCCCTTGAACCGCACCCCATGCTTATTGGTGCTCAAATAATCTTTCATCGCCTTCTGCAGTCGAGGGTTTAACATCTTGGAAGAGACATCCCCTTTCCAAAGCTTGTAAAGAAAGGATTTCGACATTGTGGAATACAGCCCATCCCAGTCATCAGATTCATCAAGCATCTGGCTTCTCCTGTGCTTTGTGCTCCTTCTCCTCATTCTCCTTTGATGGCTCCAGTTGTTCTGTAAACTATTTACTTTCAGATTATCCTCATGGGCTGAGATGAATTTCTCTATCTCTTGAAGTTGGTTGTGCGACTGAGGCTGACCAGCAGCAAATAAATAATCATCATTCACTTGGTAGAAAGCACTTTTCGATTTTCTTCCTATCTGGGATGGAAAAAATTCGTCTTTGTTTCTAAAGGCATCTTCCAAATCAGTCCATTTCTTAATACTTCCAGTCCCCGATTTAAAGGTACCTAAGAGATCTTCATTAAGAAGTACCTCATTCCCATCGACGGTTTCAGAGAATGATGGATCATGAATGGCTCCCATGATGACTCTCTGTTTGCCCTGAAGAGGCAGAAGCCTCTTAGTTTCAATGTAAGAAAAGGAACTGGGAACTGGTTCAGCGGTGTTGCTATCTGTAAAATAGATGAATATCACCAGAAAAAGCAGACCCCATGCAAAGATCCCAAACAGCATGAGTTGTTTCCATTGCTTCAAGTTAGGTTTCATGGCAATTTCTTTAACAGCTCCTCTGTGCCTTGAAGTATTGGTGAAGGAAAATGAAACCTGAAAAGAACATCAAATATTAATCAAGAACAGCTCTAAAAATAGATACAATTCAGAAATATATTAACATGCTTTGATAGAAGCTGCAGAATTAATCTCTAAGCTGTAGCACAGAGGATTCAGAAGCAGAAACAAACTCCAGAGCCTGCAGACACTGTAGGAGTGACACTTTGGCTGTAACCACACAGTGACAGCTGCTAGCTACAAAAGAAGCTGGTGGCCAGTTTCTACAGTAACACTGGATCCTGCCTTCGGGGAGACCATGTGCCCGCCTGCTTCTGCTATATGAAGCACAGCATTAAGGGAGCAAAAGCAAAACCCGCGCCTGGCTGTGTGCACAGCGGAGACAGTATTAGCTGTCTTCTCTTTTGCCATTGATATTCCTAATGCAACGGGACTGCAAGCAAGCCTGTCCCCAAAGGGACCAGGCAGGGAGCACAAATCGTCAGTTGGACAGCCCTCTTCTGTCCACCATCTGGAAAGGATGGTGCTCTGTGGATATTAGCAAGGGCGAGTATTGGAGAGCATCACATCAGTGGGTCTTTTCTTCAGCTGGTATGAACCAGCACGGAATCAGTGGGCTACACCATTTGTTGCCCAGGATTAGACCCAAAAGAGAGCGACTGCTGTGCCTCTGCTACAGACGCTGCATATACACTGAGGCAACATGAAGGAGTTCTGTGTGTCAAGGGGTGGGGAGGTTTGCATTTTGAAAAAGGGGGATGTGTAGCACAACTAACTAAATACATGCCTTTAGGATAATGATAGAGATTTACATAAAAGGAATGGGTTGGGAATGTCAGATCTAGACTTGGAAATCTGTGCTCTTTTAATACCTGGGGCTTTTGGACAGCTTGGGCATTATTAGAGGGGATGCACAGTCCAAAATGACATAAAGTCTGACCGAGAGGACTGTGTTCCAAGGCAAATACACTAGCACATTGTTGGACTGTCACGCAGACTATGCCCTTACATGAACTCACTTGCTTAATCAAATGGTGTGGGCATCGGTGGCAAAGCTCGCTGAAAAAAGACTGTCCCTCTCCTATGATAAGCCTATCATTCACCTCACTGCACCATAGCCATCATCAACCTCAGCTGCTACACTGCAGTCTAACTCAGTGTACTACTTACTGACGGACCACTTACCTGATCTGGATTAAAAATAAGCCCCTTCCTCTGGAGTTTTCTTTATAACCTCTTTGCTTTCAATAACCACTTAATGGTTGGACTTCAGTGCCACTTGTATCAGTCAGCAGTGGTCAGAATAGGGGAACAGGAGGGGGAGCAGGTTTGGATTTCATTAACAGCCTGTGCCTCAGGAGCCACAATCTCATCACACCTCATCTGAACAGCACACACAGCTCTACACACTTTTGATAACACACTGTCTGCTTAATATCTGCCCATCAGGAGGGACCAAAAACACAGCCACCGTACGTGTGCTATCACCTTTCTGCAAGCTTGTAAAGTACATCAAAGCTGACTGCAAAGTTTAGACCAAAGCTGTAACTAAGGCCGTATTCTCACATTGAAAAGCAACCAGCAATAACACTAGTGTAAGGCATTCTCGATCTCTCATTGCAGCATTGTGCCCCATTGCTGCCAATACTAGCAGAGAGACTGGCATATTACAAACTAGATCAGTAAACTGATACAGCAAGGGGCTAAGGTGAGGAAATATATATGTTCAAGGGTTAGTGAAGTTTGGTTTGGGGTTTTTTTAAGCTTGGTCAGCCCCTTTATTCACTTCAGTGTGGTCACACGTCCGGTTGTTTCAGCACAATTAAGATTGCCTCTCACAATGCAGAGGTGAGAACAAACCGCAGGTGGTATTTAGCAGAGATACTTCAGGCTAGTATTTCTGCTGACCTCCTGGGAATGTGAGACCACAGCATTACATTGCCAAACAATGGTCTATTTTAACGATCTAGACAAACCCATCAACGCTAAAAAAAAAAACCACTATTACTTTGGGCCTCAAGGTGGTGTCCAAACAGAGAGAGGATTCATAACGTCGCACTTGGATGACTGAATTTTATTGCAAAAAACCTCATTTCTAATACAATGAAAAAAAAAAAATCCAAGTCATGAATGTGATAACGCTGTGCTCCACAGACATTGGCTTGGCTCACCTAAACCACATGAAAAAAAAGCGCTATTACTTCAACTGACCCATTTCTTACTTGCACTCTGTTACTGCAAGATTGCTCTCTGCAGCACCTCGAACTCCCCCTCCCCTCTTCCAATTTTAAATCACTGCAGGCAATGTCCTGTGGGAGCTGACTTACAGAATATGACTGTTGAGCAACTTTGGTCAGCCCTGAAGTTATTGCAACCTGCACACTCATCAGTGTTCAGATGGTTTGCATTTTTAAATTAGCATTCTTTGCCCGTCTGAACTGCTTTCATCTCTTTTTATCATTTTCCCTGCTGTGTTTCCCCAGCACTTTTCAACACGTGGCTTCCAAACCACTGTGTAAGTTAGTCTTTGCTCAGTCAGATGTTTCTCCTGCTGAATATACATTTCTTACAGGATCCACAAAGGAAGCATCTTGCAAAATCTTTTTAACAGACAAGCTTGCAGGAAGTCGAAGCTATAAAGGAAGAGGTCACTAATATTTTCCATTGAGTCATGTAACAAGTCCAAACACAATTTAAAAATAATCCATAACAAAAATCTCATGGGTTTATCTCCCCTCCTGCCCAAGTTTTGTTGTCCCTTGTAACCAGAAGATGATGACAAATAGAAAGGATTTAGTGTGAAAATAAGGAAGTTTCTAATTGTCTATGATTGCATATGCTTAGTACAACAGACTACCTCAGCATGAAGAATTAGTCTGGCCTCCTAAATCCAGGTTACAATTTGAAAAATTGATGAATCACATTATTAATTATTTTTAATTTAAAGTTAATAATTTTTCCCCCTAAAATGTACACAGTCATAAAAGCATACTTGTTTTGGTCAGC
Source organism: Urocolius indicus (assembly GCA_013401255.1). Taxonomy (NCBI): domain Eukaryota; kingdom Metazoa; phylum Chordata; class Aves; order Coliiformes; family Coliidae; genus Urocolius; species Urocolius indicus. The sequence continues at coordinate 137,398 of WBNH01010995.1, forward strand.
GTGCACACATGAACATGCACATGACTATCTTTTTAATGCATCAAAAAATGACCCGTGTAAAACAATCAGCATACAGCAGTGTATTTGTCAACACTTCAAGCAAAAAGAGAGGCATCAGTGAGGATAAATCTGAAAAGTTTACACATTAACTCCTGCAAAAGCTTATCTACAATCCCTTGTTGCAAGCAGGGCCCCAAAAAGGATACTCAAATCTCTTGAAGACTGGAGCTATGTAGGCAAACCTCTGCACTGCCTTAATGTTTTTTGCTCACAAGAAAAGCCTTGTCCTCCAGCAGCACAGCTGAGCTGGAAGTGAATTCAAGGTCATTACTGTATTAGTTGCAAGAGGACCCCTACAACCTCACAGGATCTTGAAGGCTGTGTGTGGAAAGCTGCAGTAAGTCCAGAGATGTACAGGTTTATCATATCTCCCTCTGCATTAAACATCCAGTCCTCTCCCCCTCAGCCCTTGCAGCTCTCCTCAGACCTCATAGTCCCAGGCTTTGGGAATGTCTGGGAGAAGAGGGCAACCCCCACACACACTTCCCACTCCCTTTGGCGGCAGATCCCTTGGGAATTTCTCTCATGCCACCTGGGAATGTGCTTGGGTTCATGCCCTGTGTTACTGAAGGAAGCACAGTTCAATTGGGAAGAAAAAAACATTTGTGTAGGAAAACAGAAATTACCATTGTAATGAATAACATTGGCTAAATAAAGAAAAACAGGTGGTTTTATTGGTGTAATTACTGAAGTCCACTGCATGCTTCAAGAAGACACTTCTATCTCCCCTATCTGTACTCTTCACACAGGTTTCAAGCTGTCAAAGCAATCCTAGGCAAATTTAAAAATTACTATTAGTGTTGCTCATTGCCTCCAGCTTCACCACCCCTGCTATAATAATCCTCCCTACTCACAAAGAATGAAACCACCAGTGTCAAAGCTCCTGCCAAGGAGGACCAGAGGAGTAAGTCTGCACCCACGGAAAACACCCAAGAATTAACCCCAGCCAGCTTCTTCTTCAGCAGAGGTAATAAAGCTGTTTGCCTTGGAGGCTGAAGATCTTATTTTCCTACGTATCTCCTTGCTGACGGGCTCTTTCAATCATTAACTGATTTAAGCTCCATATGGAAAGGGGCTTTTTTCTTACCCAATCTGCTTGTTGGCATGAAAGCCACTGGAAATATGAAGCAAGGTACAAACTGATGAAGTGGGCAGAAAGAGGAGACTTCCTTATTTGCTCAATAGAAGCACTAGCAGCAGCTATGAAAAATAAAGTGAAATTATCTTTGAAGCATCCCAGGAAATAAAGCCAATTCCTCAGGGAAAGTAAAGGCTGATTTTCCAAAAGCAGCACCCATTTGTGGGAAATTTCATTTTCCTATGCTAATATGCAAGAAACCAATGAGTTTCCCTTATATTGCTCATTGTTTTGCAACAAGGAGCCCTTTTAAGTTTTCTAAAGAAGGGCTCCTGACTATTTCTTAAATGAGAAGAGATGGATGAGGGAGATTTTTTTTTCTTTTAATTCCTTTGAAACATTCCTCCCTTTCAACATTGTCTATTGTTAAATTAATTTGTACAGACCCGGGCAGCTCAGAGGTCAGGATGGTTCAAGTTGATGTTCTAAGCTCTGCACTGTTATGTTAAAGAGGGTTTTTCTTGGCTGCATCTTTGCTAAGAGGAGGTCACCTCGGGGTTACTTGGGGTAACAAATGTTAGCTGTGGGCAACTGTTCCCAGAGGGCTGAGAATCAGACCAGGGTTTATTTGATAGAAAGCTTAGGTGGCCTGAACAGATAGCAAATGCTCCTTTAGCTTGCTTCATCTCTGTCAGCTAATTCCAGTATATTAAGAAACCTCTGGCATAGGGTTAGACTGCTGGAGGCTGCATTTCCAAAGTGGGGAAACACACTCACCCCCTCATGTGAGAAGTGCCAAATTGGTTTTAGCATTATCTCATCATTTCTGTGGCGTGAGCCATACAGTAGGCAGCAACAGACAGGCAAGCCTGTGGGGAGTGGTGACTGCCAAAAGATGTATATTAGCCTGTTGATGGCCAGGGCATTTGTCTTATTGGCTGTGATTAGGCCTCCTAATTAATGAATCTCTTTTGGACAACTTCCTTGTTAGTCCTGATAAATCTGGCTCTCTCCTTCAACATTATTTTCAGAGGAGTCAAGCTGCATTCAGTATTATTTGTGGCACCATAAGAAAATGTCTTCTGAAACAAAGAAGAAACATCCAAACAACTCAGAATTCTTTTTTTTTCCTTCTTTTTTTCACTATTGCTCATTGCCTTTGTAACTAAGATTTAGTTATCTTCTTAGGCAAGATTTCTTGGGAGGTACACAAGCTACAGTATTGCTAACCTGATTTGCCTGATAAAAGCGAGTCAAGCACCCCAAGCCAGGGCATTTGGAAAGCAGAGTCTCTGGCTCCTGTTGTTTCTGGGAATGTAGGCAGGCAGTGTGCCTATTCTCAGGTCCTCTGATAAATCCTAGGATTCCAAGCTAAAGGAGGTGGGGGTAGAGTGGCTTTTTTATTAGTAGCTATTATTATTATTATTATTACTACTACTACTAATGACCCATTTCCAGGAGCTCAAGCTGTAAGAAAATTACCAAATATAGTGAGACTTGTGGCAAAAAACAGTCAAGCTGGCAACCTGGCAGCTGGAGAAACGGCTCAGTGGGGTTTCTGCCAAGGAATGTGTCCTAGATTATTCTGTAGGAGCATGGGGGCTTAGATGCATCAGTCTCTGGGTTTTAGTGGGAGGTCAAAGCTATCTGCTCTGCATCTGATACCCACTCTCCACAGTCCATCAAGTTCAAGCTGCCTGGCATTGAAGACAGCTATCACTTTCCCACAACCCACAGGGCCACCTGAACAGCTGAGAGACCACATACAGGTTATGTGGAGTGTAGACAAGAGGGAAGTAAAAACAGCCATACCAGCTCTTAGCCTTCACACGCAGACTTTCCCACTGCTGATGGAAATGTTCATCATGACACCAAGGGCCTAGGAAAACCTGGCTTTGCAGTGACTGACTGCACCTCTCGGGTCAGCTTCCATCTACTTAGCTTGGAGCATTTTTTTTGCAACTCAGCACTTCTCACTCTGATACACTCTAAGATTCAATATCCTAGCCAGAATTTTCTCCCAGACTTCAGGTTAAAGGAAACGATGCAAACCTCTTTGTCTTTTACAGACCGGTTATGAGCTGACCACAGTATTGTAATCATAACTGAAAGCCTCTATAGCAATGTACTACACATTTATCCACGTGAAATTCAGAAAACCTTCAGTGTATATCACTTCCAGGCTCTTCAATCAAAACTGCAAAGGGGCAGAAGTCATACAGTTGTGCTGAAAATAAGCAATTTTCACAACACAACACAAATCAGCCCCTACAGCCTCTAAGGAGCCACTCACATAGCCGTGCACTATTTGCACTCAGCCTTACCTACTTCTGACCCCTTTTTTTGCCATTTGCTCTTGCCATACCTTTGCTCAGTCCTGGCACCGCTCACAGTAAGATGCAAAGGTTCAAGGCTGCTTGGAGTTGCAGCAAACATCAGCCATGCTTCATTCCAATAGAGGACATGGGTGCAGAAACCATCACTTTGGCCAAAGTCCCAAGCATGCCTCACACATAGTAGAAGAGCAGGTAAGGTATATTTTCTGCCACTGTATAACCACCAGCTGTCTGGTTTGGTCGGTTTTTGGTCATATTTTAGCTGTCACAGCACTGTTTGACTCAAGCACCAGGAAAAAAAACCCAAACTCATACTACATGAGTATAAAATTGTTGCAAATATCCAAAGATAGTGTAAGTCGCTTTTGCAAACTGACATTTACACTGAGGAAATAAGAAAGCATTTTTTCACTGTGATGGTGAGAAGGCACTGGAACAGGTTTCCCAGAGAGGTTGTGGGTGCTCCATCCCTGGCAGTGTTCAAGGTCAGGCTAGATGAGGCTTTGAGCAACCTGGACTAGTGGAAGGTATCCCTGCCAATGGCACTAGATGGACTAAATATTCCTTCCAACCCATACCATTCGATGGTCTTATGATTCTATACTCATGGAGTGATCCAGCTTTGTACAAATACCATCCCAGCTGGCTACATTCTTACAACTCAGGAGCTCCCCTACACAAGCAAAGCCTTGCGGATCAAGCAATGGAACTGCATGTGTATTTTCTCCAATACCTTCATGCATCTCTGGTCCCTTTCATAACTTACAGGTTGTAGAGAAACTGTGGTTGCTTGCAGAAGACCTAATCAGCATTAGGGTCCTGTGAAGCCAAATGCTAAGAGGCATGCAGGCTGAAACAGCAAGGTGTCTGAAGATAAAAGCCAGGTGTGGAAACAAGGTGATCACACTGATACCTATCACTTACCTGCACATCTTCTGTTCATACTTAACTCCCTAATTACTGTATTTACTTTTATTGATGAGGTGAAGTCACTGAAGAGGAAGTGAGTACACTCATACAGGGAGGAAGAAGCAATGACGAGGAGGCTGGGATGCTGGGCTGAGTGGGAAGGATACCCTGTGGCAGAGCAGTGTGGAAGTCAGTAAGGCGGGGGGGAGCAGCAGAGAGACTGAAAAGAAACTCTGCCCGCAGCACTAGTCAAAGAGCAAAACAACATCTGCCAGAGGCAGGGACAACTCATCACCAAGAGGGTAAGAACTAGAAGCAAAAACATCCTCACACGAGAATCATCACATCCTTCCCTCTGGGGAAGTACCATGTGATCCTTTCTACTGCTGAGAGCAGGCTCTGGCCCAGAGCACCCTGCCCTATTTCTCCCAAGCAAGCAATGGGAGAGAGGCCACCTGCAACAGATAAGAGGTCTGGGTGAGGAGCGGGACTGCGTTCTGTGCCTTCCTCCCTTCCTGCTAGGTAATTCCTTCCCATGCTGGTTCCTGCCATCCCTATGCATGGGAAAAGGGACCCTGAGCACCAAATGTTCTCCTTGGAGGCAGATTATGGCCATTGCTCCACTCCTACTCCATGCACTACAGTACTCTCAGATGCACAAAACGAGTAGGAGTTACTGCCCAGCCTGTAGGACTGATCCTTCCCTGCCCACAGAAGGTTTTAATCCCTTTTCCCCTTCAGGAGCAGTTCATGCCTATGTTCTGATGTCATGCGTAACTGAACATGATGGCAGGAATCTGTTAATACCCAGAAACAAGACAGAGAGGCACAGAGAAATGGATAGTCTACTCAGTGTGTAATAAAATAGAACAAAAAAAATACAGTCAACATACATAACTGTATTTCGATCCCTTCCCTCTTTTTAAGGGACAGCTTTTGATACTGTACTTGCAAAAACACATAATTCAAAAAAGGAAGGAAGTGCTTTGAGGGTTTTTTATTTAAAGCTTGACAGGATAAACGAATCACAGTCTCATTAAATCACACAAATCTCAGGCTGCACACAAGACTAAACCACGAGAAATAGGACATTACAAATCCTCATGCAGTTCTACACTTCCAGCACAACAGCTCATTTTATTTCTGCTCTTGGCAAGGTTAGAATAAAAGGCTTCTTTTCTTTGCTCCGTAAATGTTGTTAGATGCTATATTACTTGAACTTAACACAGCAGTAATTGCACAAAAAAGGGCAATCTGAATTGCTTCCTGAAAGAAGGAAACGTTTATACTAACACGCACATGAACAGAGAGCACAGTTAGAAAAGGTCTGTTTCAATCCTATGACAAAAAAAAAAATAACTTGACCAAACTCACAGACCCCTCCAGATATAAATGGTTGGAGAATTTTGATTTTCCACTCTAAGACAATGTTTCTGAGATATACTGATTATCCATATCTCAATATAGCAGTAAACTTTACATCCGCAGAATATGTTTCTACTGTATGTTGCAATAAAGCAAGTTCTGTAGGCAGTGTGATTTGCTTTGCTTTTTATTACTAACCTTTTATTACTAACTTTTTTTTTATTACTAACTTTTTTTTAATTAGACTCTAGTTTGTCTTTCTACATTTCTTCTGGAAAGCAAGCAAGCCCTTCTTTTAAAACTCTAAAAGAGAACAATGGTAAATAAATCTTTACTCCTCAGCTCTGTCTCAATGCCAATTTCTATTTGTTTATAGCAATTACAATTTTACATAATTGTAAAAAAGCATTTAGAAAATTAAGATATTTAATGTTTTATTCTATGTACTGATATACATATATACACACAAACAACATGCCTTCTATAGGGTTATTTGCTCTAGGCTAAAAGCTTGAATGAAAGGTTTCACCCTGGAAGAAGGCCTGCCAAACCGAGGGATGAAGTCAGTTTAGCCTTTGTCACATTACAAATACAATCCAGAATTAAAGCTTCCTGTACTGGAACAATTTTTACTCCCATTTTTCACATTTATTTTAATACTTAACATGACTATGCTGATGATAAGCCAACTTACACTAGCTTGGATGTGTTGTTTGGCTTCACAAAGCAAAATAAAGTGGTATTAGTACTTAAGTTGCTGGGTTTTTATTTATTTTTTCTTTCTCTCCTACATTCTGGCACTGTTTAATGCATGGCTCAGGGCAGTATTAGTTTAAACCATGACTAGACCAACAGAAATCTCTTCCGTGGCTAATACAGCTGTTTGTAACCTGACACGAACCACTGGGACCTGAATCCCACCTACATGAAAATTTTGCAGAGCGACAAGATCTCTAAGAACTACCAACAAGCAGTATGAGGAATAGTGATGATTAAGTCAACATTGCTGGTTGGATTCTTCATAGCTTTCGCCTTTGTGCAGTCACCAGTGTCCACGTGCAGCACAGAAGTCTTCTCTCCCAACACTTGCCATTCACTCCCTACAAGTACAAATGACTTTATAATGTGGAAGGTAGCAGAAAAATAAATTAGTGCCTCATGTTATTAAAACAATTAGAAACTGAGATGAGTGGTTAGACAGAGCTGGCTTGTTTACAAAGTATTTGCAATAATTTTCTTATAAAAGGTGGGGTAAGATTCCGAGCCCATCTTCACTGGACACAACACTGTGGAATTACCATTTGATGCTGATTTTCACCATCACAAGAGGCAACGTTTCTTGGTTTTTGAGATCTACAGGCTACTACAGATCAATCTGTGAAAGAATAAACTCTTTGCTTACTAAAATACTTGGCAGAAGTTGTTGACATTCCTTTATCTCTAGAGAAAAAAATCTCCATTTAAATATGGACCTTGAAGTCTGAAGATAACCAGTATACATGTAATGTATTCCCTTCCTTCACAATTCTTCAACAAGTAGGATTTTCTAAATTTTCATTAAAATATTGTCAGTAATTCAAATGCTGGCTGCATTTTTTTCTTTTTTTTTGGTTTTCAGCCAACAAGCAGGCCTTTGAAATATCACTGATTTCATTTAAAAGCCTTCCTTCTAAGACTGCCTTTAAGTAGCCAAGACATGCAAACCCCCTGCCTATCTTTTGCACTCTCTGCTTAGAAGATGCAGATGCAGCTGCTTAGAAGATGCAGATGAAGTGCATCTTGCCCAGCACATAGTATAGCAATCCTCTCAGTAAGATATCAGACGTGTCTTGAGATTTCCTTCCTCCCTCTCCTCTCCCGTCTTCCCTTGCTGTACACTGGCAACTCAGCTCCCATGAGAACAGATACTCTCCTGGCTGTGGCAAGGAGTCCCTGAGGTCTGCCCAGGCTCTCCTAGCATACCTACTTGCTCGCTTTCCCAGCTGAGACACTGTTTCTCTTCTGGTTCCTGGCCTTCCCAAAAAGCATAAGTTTTTCCTCACCGTGACACCATCTGCAATTTAGGGAATCTTTCAGCAATGCCTGGAGAATCAGGAAAAATACTTGGCAAGAATGGAGATGAACTTTTACATAGCTTTGCCCCTTGTCTAGCGTAACACAGCCCTGGTCCACTTCTGTAGCTTTTAAGTGCTAAAGGCAGAGGGGGCAAGTAATAAAGTGAAGCCAATTCACTGCCCTAAATCAATCAGAAGAAGGTTTTCTCTGCCAAAATAAAGAGAGACTGTTCCGAAAAAGAAATCTTTGTTTTAACAGATTGATTCCTTAGCAACATCCAATCCTGTCAAACCTATTCTGTGGATGGAGTTTCAGTCCTGCTTCAATCCTGTTCAAATATCAAATAAATGAAAAAAAACCACAACAAACCACATTTAGTCTGATCCAAAAAGTAATGCTCAATGCTTCTAACATTTTCATGATTCCTGCTTTTACTTCCGAATACGCGTCTGTATTTCTAGTCGGCATATGACATTGGAAATCTTTTACTAACAGTTAAAACTGCTAGGGCAGGTACAGGGTATACAACTCAGGATATCTACAAGCAAAGCAAAATGCTCCTACTTTCATCAGTTTGGATTTTATTTTTTTGAACTGACGGAGAAAAACACATTGAAGTTTATGATAAATATGAGTATAAGAATGCAAAAAGATACACTGGTAGCTATCATAAATTACGCCAAGCAGTGACAAGACTCTTGTTCTGGTGCTCAGCTGTGTTCAATCTCCCCTAAACTTCTTAGGTTTTCCTGTGCAAAACATTCTGTTATGCCTGCTCTGATATGGTAAAAAAGTAAAATTCTCGTGAATCTGTATTTGGACATTTGGTAGTACATAAAAGTGCTAGTAATCCACATTTACTGGTAGGAAATGTGTCACTAGTAGTAAACCTACCAGCCTAACAGTTTGGTTAATTGATTAAACAAAATTTACCCATTCAATAAAGCAGAAGGAACTCTCTATAAGAAGAGAATATTTCCGTAATTCATTGTTAACTTCCACTTTAATGCATTGTACAACTTTATGGTACTTCTAGTGAACGGTACGATATAGAAACCCCAAACATGAAAACTGGTATTACCTCTAACATCCTGGAGGCTTGTGAGAGACACCAGGTTATTTCCAGGGAGGAACAGCACAGCTCTGAGTGGTCCCATTATCCCACTCCTGCACTGACACAAAGCTACAGCAGAATCCCACAGCATCTCACATCACAACTGAGTAGCAGAATAGAAAGATTTTAAGACAAATTTATGAGCAGTGGTGGACTGGTCTACTTACAAATCCCATTTATTGATGTGTATCTTGCACCTCACGTTCTGCTCGTCTACTTAAGAGACGAATTCTGTAAACAGTAGCAGCTGCATAAGATGGGGTTTCTTGACTTCAGTCTAAGAAACTGAGTATCACTGAGCTTTTCTTTAACAAGAGGACAGACAATATGTTGTGCCTCAGAAGAACCAAAAGAAATACTGTTTAAAGTTAGCTGGGGGGGTGGGGGGGGGGTACCCATGCCCCACAGACCTAAGGTTCAGCTCTGGATGCGGGACACCACTGGCTGCATCTGCACACAAGCACTGACTGGCAGTGAACACCCCAAGTTCACATTGCAAACCAAGTACCTGGATACTGCCACATTTTTTAGTTTAAAGATGCTGTACTTTCACTGATTTTTTTTTCTCTCTCTCTTCTATTTTAACTGGTTTTTGAGATTATTAAATCTCTTCAGATTGCTCCAAAAGGAGCAGAAATTAACAGTGAACTAATTTATGATGAAATGGACTTATCATACTAACTACTGATAATTTTTTTAAGCTTTAATTGTTCAAATTTGATACAGCTCTTTAAGAATCCTATCCAATGTGCTTTCATAATTCTCGATGGATGGTATTTATCTGACTTATTTACTAATTACTTCCAAATTACAAGTGTCCCTCAGGTCTGAATCCTTTTTGATGAAAGAATGAGCAGACTTACATAGTTTTACACCATGAGGGAAGAGAATAATCAAAAGGAAAGAATTTGTATGCCTCAGATCAATCAGATGGAAAGCTTGGTTTCTTTAAAGTGTTTTTTAACTTTATCATCACATGCAGGTAACAATTTATGTCTGCTAAATCTGTCATATCATCACCATGCCAAGGTCTCCATTTAGGTTTTTTTTTTTTTTAGTAAATGGAGATAATCATTAACAGCTATTGCAAAAGCTGCATTCCAGACTGCAGATACTGTAAATGTCACTGTCTCCATAAAGAAACCGAGTACGGACGAGCACATGAGGAATACTCACATATTTTCAAACCACTTAAATAGAACATGCCCAAGGGCACACTGTAGAGGAGCCCACATTTCCAGCACTGGGTAACACATACAGTTTCCTTTCCAGGAGTCAGAGAATCCAAGTTTATGTGAATTCTAATATATCACTTCTCTGCCAAGCACAGTGTTGTAAGAAACAGGCATATCAGTGTCTTTAGTTTAAAATCAATTCCACTTGTCTTGGGCATCAGAGAATTGACGGGGGGAGAAATAAACTTTTAACACACGACATTTGCTTTTTAAAAGCACTGTCTTTCTTGCAAAATGTAACGTGTAATACATACTTTATGCACTTTATGGACTCTCTCTACAGCTACTGCTTCTCCAGCATTTCACCCAATGGCACCACTTTAGACTACGGTCGTGTGTTTCCCCCCAGCATTGCCACATCACTACAACCACATCTTGATTTCCAAAACATCAGAAGTAGCGTCCCTGTTCTGAACCATCTCCAAGACAAATGAAACAGTCATGTGCAAGTCTTGAGCCAACCTGTCTTTTTCTTGATAATACTTTTGTTCAGTGTACCTGTTTCCAAATCACTTGATGTTTTTCACAAGTACTTCTCATACATGGCACTTTCAAGTTTCTTCTCTTTCAACCTCACTTCAGGTGGATAGCAAATGATGTGAATCTTTTGCTTTAAAATGTGTTGCATTTCAAAGAACAAAAATATAACTTTTTGTCTAGCAAATCTGAACGAAAAAAATCAATTTTGGTTTATATTCAACCCCCCCCTGTGGCAGAACTGATGTGGTCTCAAATATTACCTTGTGAGAAACTTGGACAGTGGGGAAAAGAGCAGCTCTCCTGTTGCTCTCCTGTTACTGACCACACCTGCTTTAGAGCTTACTCCAAACAAATGGGGCAGAAATCACATATAAAGAGGCTGACTTTATTCCAGTGGTAAGGAAGACTTCATATTCTATTTCATACACCTCCCAAGTGCATTCTGCATTCTTATAATATGGTTCTGAGTCAAGAAACTCCAGTGGTATCCTTCTAACAGCTTTACTGTCTTTGCTCAGCTGTATCATTTCTGGTTGTTAATGTTCCTGATTCATTTACTCAAAAAATTAAAAGTAAATAAGGAAATAATATAAAGGATTAAATTATTTTTAAGTGTCATACCTTTCAATTATTCCTCAGAAAATTGGTGAGCAATTTCAGAAACAGGGTTAAAGTAGCAGTATCAAAAAGCAAACTACTGTAGAAAGGAGGCCTTTACTTTTTTGAGCTGGATCAGATATCTATCTTAGCCATACTGAACTTCTCAGCAGTCAAAGATATGAATTACTATTGGCTGCTTGACTGGTTAGGCATGGTACTGGTATGCCTGGGAACCTTCCAAACACAGCAGGGGTTACTGCAGCAGTAGACAATACCATAATAATGTAGTATTACAGGCTACGTAGTTTTCTGATCCTTCTCTCAGCTTGTGCAATGAGTTTGTGAGACTCATTGCAACCTTCCATCTGTAAGAATAGGATGGAGTAGCTAGCACCAGTAGTAGCAGCTCAAAGCTTCGCAGCTCTGCAGTCTGAAGAGCACAGACATGCTAATTCTAGAAGTGCAAAGAAGATAATTCATTGAGGTGATCTCTTTCATTGGGGTTCTGCTTACTGAAGAAATCATTCAGGATGCCTCTATGCAGAGCACCTACAGTGCCACACAGTGATGCAGCTAGCTGGAGAATCAAATGATGCATCCTCTTAGCTATGTATTTTGCTTTGTATTTCCTCTGATGATTGTGGTTTTGGAGCTACCACCACTTGAAGAATCTTCGTGGCACTCTCAAATACAACTAGTTATTGTTCAAAAACAGATGCAGAGCCCCTGCATCACACGTGACAAAAGTAAAGTTCCACATCTACAGAGTGCTCTAGCTTGCTTACTTCAGACTGACCTTGAAAGAGCAACATATATCCCAGTGACTTCAAAACTTAATTATTTTAATTCCGTGGTCCAGGAATTTTCAGCAGGGTTTCTCTGCTGCCTGCAGCTTTTGCAGAATGTAGCAGTATATCTGATCACTGGTTTAAGTAGCTGTGCTCACATTACACCCACCCTGCACTCTTCTCATTGGCTGTCTACATAGTGGCAGATTGATTTTTAGCTGGCTCTGTTGGTCTTTTTAGTCCTCCTAATAACAAAATGCCTGAACAAATAGAAAACCTTTTCACTCTTTTTCAAGAATGAACCCCTTATAATCTAACATATATTGACAGATAATTTTATGTTTGGTGTGGTGTGTGTTAGACAAGAAGCAGTAACCTTCCTCTGCTACAGATGCTAGCCCCAGTAGAGATGGCAAACTGGACAAAGACTGTACCCTGCACAGGCATGGAACACCTCCTGGCCTCATGAGCTGCAGACCTCAGCAGGTGCTGGGTGATCCTGCCTGAAAGAGAGTCCTACCAAACAGCTATCAATACACCTTGTCTCTTCCAGGAGCATTACCTCCTGACTTCTGCCGAGTCCCTCCTGTCTCTTTTAAAGTTGAGCCCCGGAAACAAAAATACAGTCAAGAATCTACTTCAAACACTCTCAGCCCCTGCCTTGGGGTGAGAGCTCATTCCAGCTTGACATCTGTTCCAGCCCTGCTTGCTCTCTATATAAAGTGAGTCAGTCAAATTAATTCAGTGTCTTTAAATACAGCATATTTAGAGATCTTTGCTCACTTGGCTTCACCTAACAATAGCAAGTATCTGAAACGCTTTGGTTTCCACATCATTCAGAAAACAGCACTGAGAGCTGAGTAAAAAGGCTGGTACGCAATCAGATCTCACTCCTATACAGAATTAAGTCAAAGCTAAGGTGCCCATAACTTGAAAAATAAAGAGCACTTCCAAGCCCACAAATATTTTCTCTATATTTTCTAATGCCTATTGGAAAATTTGTAATTTTATCTGCTAGACATTTCAGGCTATTTAGACCCAACGAAGAGTGGCTCAAGAGCACGCATGGAGAGCACTGATCCCAGTCATAGGCTGTTTCAGCCTTCATGGCTTTCCAGAGCATGAGCTGCCAACTAGGGAACCCTGAATGACAGGGTGGCCACTAACCAGAAACATTTTTTTGCCAGGAAGTGACAGTATAACTAGGCTAATAGAGATACTCTTTTCTACCAAGCAGAGGTAGGAAAACCAGTATTAAAGAGTGATCTCTCAAACCAGACACTCCAAAATGCTTTCCAGTAACAGTCAAGTCGGAGTAGGGCTCCAACTATGATTCCTTCTCATGAATATAATAGGGCTGATGCTTCTGCCTTACCACATTTGCCTACACACAACCATAGACAATTTGGCTCCAAGCTATGCTGCTCTGAATTTATGCTTTATAACAAAACCTAAAATAAACACAAAAATACAATCAGCCTGAACAATAAATAGTGAACAGTTATGATGGAATGAATACCAACTATGCAGAAATCTTTCTAATGGAGAGATTAGCTTCCTATAACAAATTCTGGTTTTAACCTTCATAACTTCAATCAAGTAAAACCCTGTCACATGAAGTTTCACAGTCATGGTCTTGTGCCAAGGAAAGCTTCCCTGGAAAGTTTGAGGTAGATCAGCCAAGACATCTTGGAGATATGAGAGTTCCAGAAAAGTGAGGTGTTCTCCATTTCTTGGACTGTTTCCTAATTTTTTTTGGCTCATCATAACTTAAAAATGGTTGGCTTAGACATTCCAAATTTGCTTGGCTACTACTGGTGCCTTTGACTAGTTGCAGGCTATTTTGTTCCTAAATGTGGGTCTGTGCAAATTCTGAGCACTCCAGTTGTTAACACCACATGTTGGCTTACATATGCCACAGGCAAGCCAGCCTGGACCACTGCAAGTTCCTCAGTCACCTCATCAACTGTGTTCAGGAGGCAGCACCGAAGCCCAGGATCATTTCCTTAGGTCCAGCTGGGTGTAGAACTTGGCTGGACTTTGCAGTCTCCATGTGGGAGCTACATTTCATCAGACTGAAGAGAAACGGTCCCAGGTTGTTTCCAAGCTTTGCTAGTACCAAAGTGCCTCTCTTGGAAAGGTATGTACAGAATGGGCACAGATCGTTTCCTCCCCAGACTTACTGTCATCCTCTCGCAACTGCTTCAATGTACACACAGCTTCACTCTCTGATGCACCCCAGATTTTTCCTAGAGAGTATCCACATAACTCTCAAGAACCCCATATTCCACAGATTACTGATCCAACCTATTTTCCATCTCCACCATGACTGCAAACTCCATATGGGGGTCTGGGTGCTTCTGCTGCAGCTTATTTCCCTCTCTGCTCTACGCCCTTGATCCCCATGGCTCTCTATTAGACTGAGAGCCTCGTACACATAGACACAATATGCCTCATTAGACTTCTAGGCAGAAAAACCCAGGGGAAAGAACTGAGCCCTCAAGAAGCAAATTTCCCCTGAGCAAACTAAAAGATTTGATGAACCCTGGAAAGACTGTAAGGAATTTGCTCCTGGTGGGGATTGCTCTGTTCACAATCTTGATTTAATAATGGATGCTGTGGCAACCTCATGTATCTCTTGATGCAGCCTTCAGCATGGTCAAAAACTTTAAACAATTCTCCTCAATATTTGATCTTTCCTTTGATTATGACTATCATCGACTGAGCTGCCAGGAAAACAAGTACTGCACAGTTGATCAGAGGTGGAAAACATTAGGACATTAAAAACACTACTCAGTAAACTATGTTTCTCCACAGAAATTGCCTCAGTTACAAAGAGACCTATTCTTTTTGAGACGCACACATGCATGACTCCCATTCACGGGAGCTTTGCATCCCAAGTAGAATAGGCTTGAAAGCATCTACATTTACCAAACATTGATCCCACACAGAAGTGCCTTTTAAGAATGACACATCCTTTGACCTGCTGCATCTTACTTTTGCTCTTCAGAAACAAAAGACTTTACAAGGATCAGGTCATCTACATTTAAAAGAACAAAAATGGTGATAGCAGCAGTAAGAACTCTATAAAATATAATGATCTACCTAGTAGATAGTAAGAACTGAAGTTTTCCCCACATTTCTTTTCCAATCACATATTTATCAGAGCTCTTTTATTTGTACTGGCTTCATATATCTGTTCTGTCACCTTTTAAATGTAGGTAATCTATCTATCTCAGAGGTTTAGTTTTCTCAGGCAAGACCACGCAAGGCTCAGCCAAGTTTTATGAAACACAAAGGGTCAGCACAAACCTGCCGAAGGCCAAGAAAAGCTGCAGCAGGAAGACTTCTCACAGTATCCCTTCCCATGGAGCTCCTGCCTCCACCACCCTTGGAGAAGGGGTGCTACCGGGCTCCAGTTCGCCCGCCGTCGGGTAAGCTAATGAAAAGAGCATGAGAAGGATCTGCATGCACTTTCCTCCCCCTCTCAATCCACAGAGGGCCAGTCACAGTCTGACCCTAACTTAACACTGAGGCTGTAAACTTACTTAACACTTGTAGAAGAATTTATTTTTTCTCAAACATACCTATGGCAGCATATGGCCCATCGACAGGTTTATTATTATAAGACACTTTTTCCACCAAGTTATAGTCTTTTTTATAAACATATGTTTCAGCACATAATAAAACCCCCTAAGAACTGTTTCTAAAACATAATCACTATGCAGACACTGAAACTACTTTTCAAGGTTTGTCAAGATAATGAAAGAAACAATCTTTTAAGAGACTTCCAGTTTTCTAAATGTCTTTCAGATCTTAAGGGTACCGAGAGTTATGCATGTTAAACAAAACTGGAGAAAAAAAGGAAGAAAGAGAAATGAGTTCTCTTTGTTAATGTCGCACTATTCTCCATTTTGTCAAAGTAATAATTTTTATACTTGGTAAAACTTCTCCTTCCGCTAAGTAGACCTTTTAACTACGCTTTAAATCAGAACATGTGTTTTATGGGTGAATGATAAGCTTCTGAAAAGAAGGTGGCATATTATAAAGAAAATGTCAACACCACACTGCTACACTCACACAAACTCATCAGCGTAAAACCACCCTTGATATTCTGTGACCTTCAGCTGTGCTAATAAAAGGTCTCTGTGTGGACTCAAGGTAGTTAGTTTGTGGCCTTGCCATCCATCTGCAAGACCATATCCAAGTTAAATGTCTAAAAACCTGTCACTGCTTGATTTTCCTACAAACCACATTTGTGTTCCCAGAGAACACCTCTTGGCTATGCAGCTATAATGCAACTTCTATGCTAGCATCACAATCTTTAGGAAAATAAAAATCATATAGCACACGTTGTTCTCTTAAAAAAAAAAAAAAACAAACAAAAACAACACAAAAACGAGCTCTCCTCTTATACTTAATACCTCCTCTAAAACTCCTCATGATATATTTAGCCCAATAAAGGCTTTGTTTTAAACCAGCTTCTCCAATACATCAAACTATGACCCAACTTGTGGATGTTCGCTAGATTTGTTTCCTACCACCCAAGTTTATTGTCTCCTGTTGAAAGGAGCCTGCAGCTGGAATACAAACTAGGACTCACAGGCGTCTAGATCCAAAGCCCACTTAAAGGCAGTACAAGACTTTTCACTGATTTTATGGGACTAGGTATTAGGCCTGTAGTTCACTGAAGACACTAGAAGTCTTCCAGACTGTATGATCCAATACATTCAAAAAACCTTAACCACTAGAAAGGAATTTTGCGACCACTTTGAACATTTCATTGGTATTTAGGGTATTCTGGGGGAGAAAGAACACTTCTGTTCCCCACTCCCCATGACAGTCCCTATGAGAATTAGATATTTTAAGACACTGGAAAAAAATAATCAGTCACCAGCAGATTTGAGGCTCGAAGAAAAAAAATCTCAAATTTTATCATTGGCACGCATGAGCTTGCGTTCAGAGAAAATTCATTTGTTAAAATTAATCACTGACTTCTCAGTCAATTTGTCAGTAACTACTATCAAGTCTGGACATGATTAGCTTCACTGGTAGATATGGAGAGCCCTTTATAAAGCCTACACAGAACAAAACCCAAAACCCAGTGAAGCCTTTGTACATTTTGCAAGCAGCTTACTCACATGGGGCCAGGACCTCCTGGATGCTGCTGTAGGCTCTACTGTTTTCTGCTTTTACAGATTAAGCCTTTCTAGGAGAGGCAAGCCAACAGCTCTGTCAGTAAAATGAGCTCTTTCTCCACCAGCAGACAGAGCACGATTAGCAATCACGACATCACTGGTCCCTACGCTGTGTTTGGAAACACTTAACTGGTAGGATCGGATTGAGGCTAAGATGAGGCATGATGTGCTTGTTAGCCACACTAACGAGTCTTTCGACAAGGGGGCTGGCTCTGCTCATCTAATTGCGGTGGCTGCTCCTATGATGTGGAAACCTGTCTATTAAAAACCACATTTCACAGGTGACTGAACAGCCATCGGATGGTAACAGCTTTCATTTGTTACTGACCTCCATTCCCCACTGCAACATAAGGGTGAACAGCCTGGTATCCTGTTGCCTGTCCAGCGCCAAACATCTCCTGCTCTGCATAGTGAATTACAAAATACTTACAGCATTTTTCTGATTTGCAATGTGCTGTGTGGAAACAGCATTTTGAACTAGCATCTTCTTATCAAGTCTCATGAAAGAATGTCAAATTCTGCACTACTCAGTTATGCAAAGACTGGAGGCACTTTGGACCATGATTGTAGTGCATATCGCTACATTTTTATACACATTTTTCTTAGGTTCCTGCCTATGATGTTCCCTTTGAGGGATAGAATAGTCTTGGTATTTCATAGAGATCCTTGCCTTTGCCAAGGGACAGATATGACAGTGACCAGTCCTTCCAGTTTTGGACTGAAAGGCAACTCCACTAACAAAATTAAATACATAACTTAGCAGAGCAGAGCTACTTTAAACTAGAGATTCTATAAGATCCCTCATCAAATTTTACACTCTCCGGACCTTTGGATCCAGCAATGACATAATGGATTCACAAAGTTGAAGAACAAATCACCCTACCTCACTAAGTCTGCTCCATCTGAGGGGCCACACATCTTCCACCCAGACAGACGTATCACAAGGGAAGAAGAAACTTACCACAGTGAACAGTCATTTGCTGCACATGATTTTGTGTTCAGTTCCCAGAGAGTGCTTGCAGTCATTTCACGACTCCAAGCTATAAAATGCCCTAATCTCAGATAGCATTTATACAATTTAATACAATAAGCAGGGGATTGTACAAAATCTGTGGTGAATCCTACTCCAATGACAATCACAGAGCTATGCAATGAATAACATTTACTTTCATTTACATTTAGATTTCTGAAAGGTAACCTTCCAGAAAGCACAGTGCAATAACAAACACAACCAGTCAGACACAGGCATCTCCAAAGAAATCTACCAGTCATCCAAAGCCATCATCCCTGCTCCACTACCCCAGCTCCCTTCAAACCTCCATCCATCTTCAGCAGTGTCGAAGATCTGGCCTTTCCTAAGTGACTGGTGTTGAAGGGGCTTTGAAGGCCTGTAGACCAACAGGCTCTGTCAAAGCATCTGCCAGGAGCAAGTTCCCAAGGTCAAGGACCCTAATCCAGAACACTGGCAACAGCTCCCTGATATTTAAACCGTCATCCATTTATCCTTCTGGAAAGAGACAATCTCAGAAAAATGCATACAAGAAACATCATGACTTCAACACACTTTGTCTTCCAAGACCAACTAGTGAAGCAATGTGTCCAGTTCCTGTAAAATTTTCAGACTAGATAAAAGTAAATCTGAATTTCTTTACAAAATTGCTTTTCTCAGAAGTGTTAACTGATCAGGAATAACAGTTTTCTATGGTTGCATCACAGAAAAGACTGAATCTAAAACACAAAGTATCTGTAAAACCAGTAATGAATACCTTTTTTTTTTTTTTTAACATTATTCTCAGGTATAATATGGTAGTTGTAGTCTGCTTTTCATACTATCTTGTACCCTAAATATGACACCATGAATTCTACTGGCATTTATTATGGAATTAATGTATGTGACTAAGCACATGAAGAAGGATTTGATGGATTGGAACCCTTTATTGTAAATTCTTTGTGGCACAGGTTTCCCCCCATGTCACTAATCTTGCATTCTTGAAATCATTTTCAAGACACACAATGTCACTGGAAAAAAATACTCTGAACCTCAGTAACCATTTAAAAACTTCCAGGAAAAAAAAAAATCTATAATTGCAACTTTACCATTTGTGTCATGGTTTGCTGGATACCTCAGTATGAGTAATTGAGTTTTAAGGAAGATCAAAACACACTGCAATATAACAGCATGCAGAGCAATTGCTCTGAGTGACTACCAGCAAAATCACAACGGCAACTGCTTCTGGTTATGCAAATCGGAAATGTAGTGGCAGGATTGCAAATTAGAGCCTAAAAAGTGCAAAGTTCAGAGAAAAAGCCATGCATGCAGCTGCTCCAAAAATAACCAT
Organism: Urocolius indicus; assembly: GCA_013401255.1. Classification (NCBI taxonomy): domain Eukaryota; kingdom Metazoa; phylum Chordata; class Aves; order Coliiformes; family Coliidae; genus Urocolius; species Urocolius indicus. Next base: position 156,955 of record WBNH01010995.1, read on the forward strand.
GGTCAGATAAAAAAAGTCTGAAAGCAATTATTTGGACTGAATATTGTACACAGACCACTGCACTAAGCTTCTATAATTAAACGAGACAAAAGTTCAGATGGTGCCTAATAAGCCATTTACTACATCAATTATATTCAAGTGTGGCAGTCTAATTCTTGGTAATAACTAACAACAAGAGAAATAATGTAAGGAAAAGTATCTGATGCTGTAAATTTATTTCTCTTTCATTTATCAGTACCAACATTACTATCCAGCCTTTCTAACACACTTCAAAAGCATGAAAGGGATACTTTTTAGTGTCAAGAAGAGTTGTTTAAGGTTTGTAAACCTTTACTCAGATGAAGCCAATAGTCTTACTCGACAAAAATTATTTCTGCACTATGAAAGTTACAGCAAAGCCAAATTTTCCACTCCTTGAATCAAGTCCCTTCACCTTTGTTCCAAAGTTACGGTGTCACAAGAGCGTCTGATTTTTTTATAGCAGCAACAGCATCTCCACAGACCTTGGCAGATCAATCGAGTTCTCACTAACCCTGTTCACTGGATTTGCCTTCATACTGATTACACAGCATTTGTATACATCTGCAATTGTAATAGCATTAGCAGCAATTTCTTATCAAGATAATTAATATTTGAGCTATTTAATATCTTTTTGGCTTCTTTTAATGCCATTAGTAGCTAAATACATTGAAAACAAGCCAAGACCATATGCCCAAGTACTTCTCTGCAGCCAGTCAGCCAATTGCTTAGCAGATACAGAGAAGTTCCCAAAACACAGCTTGAAAATTACTGCAGAGAGATTTGCATACAATTTCTGATGGACCAGTAGTATTTCAACAACTTACATAAAATCCAGCATGCTCCACTAGTACATGCAGTAACTAACTCACAGAGCATCAATTCACAACGCAATCATTAGGATGCTGCCAACAGGATGCTGATCTATTTCATTTCACTAATCTAAAATAGAAAAACAAAACTAAAATCTGTAAGATTGCAATTATTTTCTATCTTGCTTCCTTAATTTTAAATCAGGAGACAGTAACTCCAGGCTTTATCTATGTATAGTTCTTTGTTTAATCTAAGAGGGCGTACAACAATAATTTTGCAGCTTTCAAAGGACAGAGATAAGGTGTGCATATAACTTTATCCATAATATATTTCCCCTGGGACACTTACCTATGCAATTCCAACATCCCTTTAAGCTCCTCTTATAAAGTTTTTATAACATTTTCCCTATTGTTTGGCCTTTCTTTTCCTTTCCTCTGTAGAAAACACATCACAAAACATAGAGGTCTGTGACTTTGCAACAAAATAACATTTTGTATACATCCTCCACCTCTGAATGTGCAGTGTGGACAATTCTGGGAAATCCTGTCCTCTGCCCAGATGAACTATGGAAGAAAGAGTTCATTGACCACTGCATCAGGAGTTGTGGGGGTCCTAAACTCCATCACAAAAGACTTCTGCCTTACAAATGGTTCCCGAGTCTTCACTCTGAAGATCTCAAATCCAGTAATTTCACAGCAAATGGCAAGTGGAGCCCTGCCTGCTTCAACAGAGGTGTCTGCCAAGAAGTCCCTTTGTTATCAGCTGCAGAATCTGTGCTGAATATCCTTAGGTTTGAATACACAGACAGGACCTCACCTCCAGACCCCTTTATCACAGCTTGGCATATCACAAATATCACATCTTGTCCCAATACTGCAGCTTTTAGTCTTAGCAACACAGACAAAGCCAGTAGGTAACCACCACATGATTTGCAGTCTAACAATATTTTAATGGGAAAGTGTATATGAAGGAAAAATACTCCTAAACTATATTTCAAATTTATTATAACTCCTGGAAAAATAACCAAAACTGCAAGAGCTTCTTCTTTAAATGGAAAAAATGGAGCAATTCTTTCCCCATATCCAAAAGCCCCACACTGTCAAAACCAGATGAATTGCTTTTGCATGAGTTTTCCAAACAGAACAAAACAAAACAACAACAAAAAAGAGAAGATATATACACATATATGTAAGAAAATTACCTGGATTCAGACACCACTCCTGGAAAGTTTCAATGCAAAGGGTTAAAGTTCAGAAAGTTTGCAAGACTGGAAAAGGAAAATGAGACTGAAAGACTGCAAAAAAGCAAAAACCTTAACCTTGAGGCTTGCTGCTGCCTCCTGCCTATCACTTTAACATTGCTCTCCACATGAAGAAATGAGACGACTAAATCATACTCCAACAGTTATCAGCCAAATTATTTGAACAAGAAACCTAATCGAATTTTTTTTCTAGTACTAACTAAAACAAATGGCCATGACAGAATAAACTACAAATGGTAGCTGAGGGTTAGATATTATAATATTCCCGATAAAATATATAAGGAGACCTCAAAAGCGATCTACACCGCTTAACAGAGGTAAATTCGCAGAGACTTTTTTTTTTTCCTATGAGAAGATCGATTTTTATATGCTAATGCGACTGCCTAACTATGTATAAGCAAAAGCAAATATAGAACTAACAGAACAGCCTTGAAAAGCAACCACAAAAGAAGGGTCTCATTTAAATTCCTGGAAAGCACCGCTTTTCTAAACATATCTATTCAAGCCCTCTTGAGCAGGCGAACCCTACTAAAAACACACCCCACATACTCCCCGCCTGAAAACTATTAAGCCAAGAAGCCACTAAGCTATGCCACTGAGAACCCCATACGGCTTCACGTATAGGATTTTTCTTCCAGCAAACGCAGCAGAGTGGAAAACCTCTACCTCACCCACTCCCCAACCTTCACCCTCCCCCCAAAAAAGTGTTTTCCGTCCGGATGCCCCTACCATCCCTCCTGGGCGCTCAGGGCTCTCTGGGGTGCCGGCCCCCCGAGGTGCAGCAGCTGGGGCAGCGTGGGCGCTCCGCCTCGCCGCTTCCCACGCGGTGCCTCTCCCCCCGCATGCTGGTGGCCGCCGCCGCACGCACAAAGAAGCGCAGGGCGCGGACGGCACCCCGGCTCCCGCCGGACCGCAGCCGCGCCAGCGCCGGGAGGTGACACGGGCAGCGTGCGGCTCGCAGCGGCGCGGCTCGGCGCGGCGTGACAAGACACGGCTCAGCGCGGT
>WBNH01010995.1:160084-216044 GCA_013401255.1 Urocolius indicus
CGGGGCCGCCCCCGCCACCGCCCGCGCAGGGCCGAGTGACCCCCGAGCCGCCGCCCGGCCCCTCCCGGGCTCAGGGTGCCCCCGCCCCCCGTTACCTCGCGGGCGGAGCTGGGAGCTACGGCAGCGGGGCGGGAGGTTGCGCGGGCTGCCGGATCGGTGGGGGTCCGCCCGGCTGGGGATGGAGCTGCGGAGGGGCGGACATGGCGAGGCTGCCCCGAGGCCGTGCTGCTCTGCCCCGGTTCATTGTTCGGGAAGGGCAGCGGCGGGCGGGGCAGCCCCGGCGGGAGGGGCGGGCGCTGCGGCGGGAGGGGGCCATCCCGGNCGGGGAGGGGGGGACCTCGCTGCGCCTTTGGGGGTCTGTACTGGAGAAGTTGAAAGCGAGAGGGGGAAGGGTGGGAGGTGAGCAAGGAGGGGACCGGGCCTGCCGGGCACAGAGTACGCCTCGGGGCTCCGGCACCGCGGCCGCTGCAGAGCTCTGGCAGCGAGACTCCAGCGAGGGAGGTTTCCCTCTGGCCGGTCCGGAAAGTAGAAGGCATGATCCTTTCCTCAGCCCTCCCCCGCGAACCGGGACCCTCGCACCCACGCGGCGTGGCAGCGCCGCAGACGGTTTTGGCTCTTTAAGATTAGGCTCCGTTAATTAAGGAAATATTTCAAGCTTAAAGGTCTCCTGAGAAGAAACACATTAACTCGCTCATAAAACGGGTAGCAAAAAAAAACAATGCGATGCAGGGCTGTTAGATCGACGAGCACAAAGGAAAGGAGAGATCAAAGAGATGCTCGAGGAGCTACGGTAAATGTTCCCTCACGCTGCTGGACCCACACTACAGCTGATCGCCCCAGTCGCACTTCCAGTGTCTATCCAGCGGCACAGAGAAAGAGAAATGTTTGCAGTGCGATCGTTGCTATCATTGCTTAGCTTGCTGAACAGCTAAAAATATCTTAAAGCATGTTTTACCGTCTTTGTTCGGATTGAATTGTAAGTTTACTTTGCAAATAGCCTAAGCGAGTCTCCGCTTACAAAGGATCAGAATAATGATAGATAACCTTTATCGCGCGGAATCTGTGCTCTCTGAGAGTTAAGCATTTGCCTAAACGCATCTGAGGTTATAGCTCCTTCTTATCCATATTTGTAAGGTGTGAGATGATCGGGGCAGCATGCCTTCTGAGCTATCAAACAAGTCTTGAAATAAAAACAATTAGTGCTAAAACAACAAAAGATGAAATTTGATAAGAGGTATCATCTCAAGGATGTGAAAGACAAAACATATTCAGGAATTAATGGGTTAACAGTGTAAAAAAATAACACCCCTTGCCAAAAGCAAATAATAATTGCAAATCCCAGAGATGTTCATTCACTTACTCCATTTAACTGAAAAATTTCATTAATTGCAAGGCAATTAATGAATAAAACCAGCTTTTTTTTTTCCTTGCCTTTTTTTTTCCCCTTCAGCTTTGACACTGTGAAGACAAATTTCAAACCTGGAGCTAGTTTCTTCAAAAATATTAAAATGCTAATTTTTTTTCAGAATGGTACAGTGTAGCGCAAATGTGTTGTCTCACATACATGTGATGAAGGCAACAAAAACGCTACTGAAAGGGACAGCAGTGTAGGTCTATCCACGGATCGGTTTTATGAGCATGTTGCTGCTCGAGGGATAGTCCTGTATAAAAATCATTTTAAAAATCTTAATTTATAGCCATAATTTGCAATTAAGGGATGGATAGCTCCCCAGTAATGTTTTGCCCAGGCTTGCTGCATCTGTCTGTAAAATGATGTGCTGGCTCATACGATAAACTGTAAGCACATGTTTTAAGAAACAAAGTGAAAGGTAGATACTGCTTACTCAATCTTTTAATTTATTTAATTAATTTTAAAGTAGGGCTCTACATTTGTAGAACTCTGCAGGCTTCTCCATCCGTTACTATTTTTAAATGTACTGTTCTCTAGTAGGCTCATTTTTAATATACCAGTGAAATAGAATTTCAATCTGAAATAGAATGTAAATGAGCAGCATAAATTAAGTGAATGTTTCAGGGAAGCTGGTAGCACTAGGATACTCTACATGGGAATCTGAGATACTTTAGTATCAGGAGATCTTGTCACCCAAAGGCTTCCTTCTCCTTCATCAAAAGAATGGCCGGTTGGATTGGTGACAAGTAATGCTGGTTGAGCACAATTTTTATTGACTGCAGTGGGAGTCATCCCTACACATCTAAATGTAAAATTTATCTGCAGAAGGCAGGTGGAGTTAGTCTGCAATCCAATAAGGATTGCTACTGCCTTTGACATTCTGCTTTTGGTTTAGACTCTGAACTCCAAAACGGCTGTGCAACCTGAATCTCTGACCACTGGCCTGATTCTGTCTTCAATTTAGGCAATGTAAGTAAAGAACAGCTTCCCTGGAAACCAGAAATGTAACTGGGATAAGGTCTGCTTTGTTGGAGCAGCCTGGGGAAGTGTTTGAGATCAGAGGACAAAGCAATTGCTGGCAGATCTAGAACGGTAAAGAATTTACTTTCACAGATTTGCAGCCTGAAGAATTTGTCTTTTATATAAATTGATAACAATACAATAAAGTTGCACACAGTTGCTGTTGCTTTGTTATTGAGTTTGACGACTGGTGTAGGTGCATCTATCACTTTGTTTTGTTACAGTGTTAGAGCAGTGAATATAAATAAAGGGGATAAATAACCTAATTTACTGTGAGCAAGTGTCACAGTATATTAAAAATGGTGACACAGGGAAAGCTTTTGCCTCTCCTGGAAAAAGTTTTACAACAGATCTTTGTAGTCATCATTTAAACTGGTAGGGTACAGTATATAAAGGTCCTTAAAGCCTGAGCACAAACTCATTCAACCTTTTCAAAATATATCTTTGGCTAATATGGCTCCACTGATGTAAAAGGGAATTTTTCCATTGACTTTAGCAAAGCTGAGTTTCGTCCAAGTGATTGTAATTTGATTTCAGAACTGCTTGAGTTTTGAACCAAAGAGGTTCTCTTAACGTTAAATTATTGAGTAAGCACCTGCAGATCATGCATCTCCTACTTTTCACAATTCCCCAAGACAGTTTTCTACCATGAGACATGGAAGGGACACATTAGGTGGGTCACTGTTCTCTTTCTTCAAGCTCTCAGACAGCTTGCAGGTGCATGCTGTCCCTGTTTAGGCCAGGAGAAGAAGGAGCACCCTGCAGCAAATTCCCTGCAGCACCTGGGAGGTGGTGAATCTCCTAGCTCTTCACCAGCACTGCCTCTCAGCAAGGCCCCTCTGTCTGGGCATTCCCTTCCTGCTGCACCCAGAGCAACCTGAAGTCATCACATGCCCTCTTATTCTCATTAATATTGTCTGCCTTTTGTTTCTAATTATCAAGCAGGTTTTTGCTAAGCTGGAGATGCTGTTGTTGGCTTCTGTGCATCTCAGATGCATTTTGATGTTGTAGCTGTTCAGATGCAGATGTGGATTTAGGATTGGAGGCTACGGAGCTCAATTACCAGGTCTCCCTTAGGAGAGAGAGCGGCCTGGTTTCTTTTTCTTATATCATGGGAGATGATTGATAGAATTGAATCCTCTCCAAAGCAAGCTGTTTCTTTGCCCTTCAGGAACATTGTGATGAAATCCGTCCTGAGTGGTGAAGTGGTTTAGTTTCAAAAGTGTACATACATTTGGCTGGGCTCACAGTGTTAGTTGCATACTGGCTGACAGCTTCTGGTGTGTGTACAAGGTGTTTCTAAGAAATCCTTTTGTTTGCACAGTACAGATGGAGAAAAAAAAAAGGAGATGTTTGCCTGCATGGCATGGATCATCTCTGGAAGAAATGTCCATCCTGTTGCACATGTCTGAAGAGCCAGCCCAGTTGCAGGCCAGTGACTGTTGCATCTTAGCAGAATGTGCAGCAGGAGATGCAATGCATGTGAATTTGGAGCTTGATACCAAGTGTAAGTTGCATCATCTCTGAGGTGCCCCTGGGAGTAAAAAATATGAGGGACACAATTTCTTTCTATTTTTTTTCTTCTCTTGGGGAAAAATGCTAACTTACTGCTGGTTTGACTTGTATTAATAAATAATTATTATCCTTTGGTGCTGGCTCGGATGTGGAAGCTGTTAAATAGTCACAGCCTATTTGGTTTCCTCTCCCTTTTACTTGGCTTGGGAAGGAAGCACAGACTTTCATGTCCACAGTATGGATATTCCACCAGACCGGGGCACCTGTCCATTTACTCCCTTGCACATGCAAAGGCACTCAGGCTGAGTCACATAACACCTACATGACTTCTTGTCAAGAAGCAGGAGACTGTGAGGAGACAGCCATGGTGAATGCCGTGCTGGAGAGCCTGTGGGCCCCAGAGACCCACACAGGAGGTGTAGAGGAGCTGCAGCCCTCGGGATGAACACACGTCAGAGTGGCCTGTGCAGGGCTGTCAGGACTGTGAGAGACCTTGTGCTGGTGTCTTTAGGGCATCCTAAAAGCCCTTGGTACTTATGGTTGATCATGGTCCTTTTTTCCTAGATGGGCCTAAACCACATTAATGAGATCACAAAGCCTCCACAAGCAAATGTCTGTTGCATCCTAGGGACATGGGCAATGAAATATTCCTAAAGGCTGGTCACTTTGGTGAAGTTGAGCAATAATCTCATCCACTTTTCAGCTGAAGTGCTGGAAGCTTCTGCCCATTTCCTCTCATGTCATTTATTACTATTAACAGCACTCATTGGACTCGTCATCACCTTCCTTTCAATGGAAGCTGGGGATGCTAAAGAAATTTGCAGTCTTTAGGCAATTTTTATTAAAAGTCTGTCAGTGCAAAACTTCACTGGGATGCAAAACCTGGATATTCTGTATATGCAAATAAACATCCAGAGATGGATGAGTTTTTGAACAAACTTTACATACAAAATTACTTGCAATTAATCTCTGCTTGTGCTCTGCACAGTTGTGATTTATGGAGGCGTTATTGATGAGCTGCAATGGACTGGTTCTTTGGTTGAAAAGGTTAACTGAAATAAGCATGGGTTTATGTAGCAGGTTTTCATAGAAAAAAAAAAAAAAAGATGTGCTGGATGTGCTGAATCATCAAGACAGGAGAATGGAGGAAAAAAATGGTTTTGGAATAACAACCTTCTCAGCCTACAGTGGAGTACTTCCTTCCAAAGAAGAAATATGTATTTGCTGGGATGACATTATCACTAGGGAGGCAAATACATGTACATGAACACATACACAGAATCCCCTGCAGGCAGATGAGGGCACTTTCTGCCCAGCCTGCCTGCTGTAGCCCCTGCTTGCTCAGAAGCAGCTCGACCTGTGCTGAGAGGCCAGGACTGCATGCAAGGCCAGAATGAATCATTTCAAGCGAGGAAGCATGAAATACAGCACCGCAGCAAGTTGTGCACTTGCATGGATGAGGAGAGGAGAGGCCTCTCCTCTTTTGCTGTCACTTCACCTCTCACCTCCTGCCAAACCTCCTGCCTGAGATCCTACCTGAAGGGATCTAGAAGATCATTTAGTCTGTCCTGATCACCATGGTCAGCCTCCATCTTCCTAGATCAAGTGTTTCTCGGATATAACCAGAAAGTCCAAAAATTGTGCCCTTATACTGTTTGATTTAAACTCTCTCAAAAATTCATCCTCAGTGCCTGTTCCTACCCCAAGTGACCCTCCTAGTGTCATCTATCCGTTAAACTTAGGCATTTGCTTGTCAAAGACAACATGCAACGTTCCCACAGGCAAAGAAGTGTCTCTCAAATCAGGCACAACAGAGGGCAGGGTTCGTAGTCTGAAGTGGGACAGCAGCTTTGCAGAAGCCACTTGCACCTGCTTAGGAACTGCCCAAGAAAAAATAGTTTTCTGTCAGGAATTACTTTATATTTTGAAAATGGGTCGTTGTTATTGCGTTCATTTAAAATGCAAGGGAGCTTTCCCAGGAGTAACTTGGTTGCTGGTTGTTCATTCCTCCGGAGCTAGTTATTGCTAGTACACCGTTTCACGGAACTTTGTAGCTGGACTGGGAAATGCTTCCTTGCTTTCTGCTGTACACAGCCTATAAAGAAAAAAAAAAAAAAAACTCCCCAACTCAATCTCCATTGCAGGGGAGAGTGGATAGATCAGTGTAGCAAAGCTGCTCTCATCAAGCATGNTTCCTCCGGAGCTAGTTATTGCTAGTACACCGTTTCACGGAACTTTGTAGCTGGACTGGGAAATGCTTCCTTGCTTTCTGCTGTACACAGCCTATAAAGAAAAAAAAAAAACTCCACAACTCAGTCTCCATTGCAGGGGAGTGTGGATAGATCAGTGTAGCAAAGCTGCTCTCATCATGCATGCTTAGAAATATGAACAGTGTTGTGCTTTAATGGCTATGTACACACATACAAGCTATGCACCATACTTTCAATATGCAAATACATTTTGAAAAGACAGTTAAAGGTGCTCCACATGGATTTTAGCCAGTTACTGTCACAAGCAAGTCAGCAATTTTTACCCTCTGCTGTTAATAGGAAGAGTTGGCAAAACCTGTTCCTACCTCGCTTTGTTATTTTCAGTTCAGAACTTTACAGTGCAAACATTACCTGGTTTGTTTAAATAATAAAAGCAGGAGTTCTGACGTTAATCCAGGAAAACCACTTTTAGACTGTTTGATTTTGTGTTCCCCACCTTTTTGGAGGCAAGGAAGATACCATACAAGTTTATTCTACTTCTCAGAGCTCTTGAATGTGTTGCAGTTATATCTGCAAAGATGTTAAATATGTTGCTGAAGCTGGTTAAATAGAAGCCGAATATGAAAAAGGGTAAAGTGAATAGAGGCAAACAAGAGAAGCTGTGTTTTGAAATGGTGTCACTTTTCTGCCAGGGAAAGGCATCAAAAAGACAACTTTAATTAAAGTCTTTATTTTCCAGCACATTTCATAGTTTAAAGACAGTAAACAGTAAGTAGTGTTTCTCACTTTATGATAAAATTTACTCTTTCCTTGAAAAAAAACAAACAACATTTATGCAGGGAAGATTCTGCTCCTATATATAGCACTGGGTATAAACAAGGACAGGATTGTCCTATTGTCAGAAGTAAGTGGCGTTTGAGCACCTGTCACCATGGCTGTAAGCACATACCCATTTTCCTCATTCTCTTGTCCCAGTCTCACCCAGGTCTTCCTACACAGAAAGAAGCTTTACTGTTTCCCAATTTTCTATGCTCTTGTTGAAGAAAATGGATGCCTTCCTCTTCTGTTTCCTCTCTCCAACCTTTCCCCTTTTGTCTTCCAAACTTTTCTGCAGCTTTCTTGCTGTCTCAAATTTGCAGTTCGCTCCAAGACAGAAATTTCTCTTTTTATAGCAAGGGGTGGGAAAAAGTGTTAACGCCTTATTGAAAAAGTTGGAGGGCGTTATTTGAGAAGCATTGTTTTATTTTTCCTGTTGTTTATAAGGAAATGGCTCAGGTGGAGGCAGTTGTGGTTCCAGTGTGTAGGACAGCTTCCATCTTCAAAATATTTGTTTGAGCTACACAGGAAAGGTGTCAGAGAGTTGGGAAAAGGGAATTAATGTTAGCCTTGGCTGGAAAATAGAGTTCTGGTTTGAAAAAAAAAAAGAGAAGAAAAGTAAAAGAAAATGCCAAAACTTTCTTTTTCATTGAAGTGAAACACAAGCCTTTTGAATAAGTTCAAGGGAAAACATTCTTCCAAAAGAGCCAGTCACCAGCATGCTTCTCCAGGATGTGAATGATTTCAAGTGTATGTTCTTAGTCTTCCTTGCTAGGAGCAGACAATTGAAAGCCATATCCCAACTGGACACCCTGTGGTTTAAGGGTTGCCTCTAGTAAGTGCTTCTCTTCCCCTCTGAATTTTGAACTAGAGTCTTGAACTGCAAACGAAAATTTCATTGAAACCAATGTGTTTCTATTTTCATTAAACTGTAATTTTCTGGCAAAAATAACAGTTTGAAAAATAGTTGAGAAGATTGATCGTGCATATATAGCTGTCAGAATAGATGGGATGCTGTGTTCTCAGCATCCTCAGTGGCAAAATATGGGTGCAGCTGAGGGCAGTGTGCCCTTTGGTTTGCCAGGGAAGCAAAGCATTTCTCCAAACAACTGGATTGAAAATGGTATTCCTTTCAGTACAGTGAGGACTACACGTCAGTGTTTATTCTCTATTTTGGTTTTTTTTTTCATCTCATCCATCAGTCAGAGCTCAGATCTCTACAGTGATTCCACTAACTCAGTTTACTGTATGATGCAAAATGAAAGTTAATTTCGCGCTCTACCCACCTCAGTCTGATTAATGCAAATTAAATTTTGTGCTAATAAGGCTGAGTGTGTGACCATAATTGGAAAGCCTTGAGACCTCTGACTGCAGAGAAAGTGCTGGTTTCCCTTGCATCATGAAAACATTTGAATTATAACATCTGGGGAATTTGCAACAAACGGCAGTATCAATTTGGGGCCTGCATATAAAGTTTCTTCTGTTTCTCATCAGGAACCATGAATAAATATCTATATAAGTTTGTGGCCCTTGGAACATTTGGCCCATCTGCTCAACAGAGGAAGACTCAAGGAGTAGTGACATACACCTAATAAGGGGGAACTGTTGACCATCTGATTTTTTTCTCCATTACATGGAAATCCTCTTGAGATAATAGCTGGCTATTATACCTTAAATAACTGGACAATTATTTGAGTCTTACCAAAGTCTGAATAGGTCAAGTCAGTGGGAAGTGAACGTTCCTTTCCTTTCTCATCTGTCTTTCAGCTCTCACTTGCAGATTTTTTTCTCTGCCATTTGGAAAAGTGGAAGAAAACCTGGAACTGAGAGCTTAAAGACTAGTGGGAAAGGGAAAGGGAAAGGGAAAGGGAAAGGGAAAGGGAAAGGGAAAGGGAAAGGGAAAGGGAAAGGGAAAGGGAAAGGGAAAGGGAAAGGGAAAGGGAAAGGGAAAGGGAAAGGGAAAGGGAAGGGAAGGGAAGGGAAGGAAAGGAAAGGAAAGGAAAGGCTTTGATCTAAAGATAAAGCTTCAGAGTGGTAAAGAAAGAGTATGATGAATACGACAGAGTTTATTGCATTTAGATCTATGTATTTATTGTATTTGCTAAAGCAAAGAGTGATTACTTTCCTCAACTCCAGCAATACCTTCTTGCTCCAGCAATCAGCTGATCTCAGAAGAGGAAAGTCATAAACTCAAAGCAAAACTACAGCAGGTAGAGTTTGGGAAAAGGATAATTCTAAGTTTTGGGACTATGGGAGATCCTGGTATTAATGAAGTCATCCACCTGTGTAAGACTAAGGTGCATTTGTAATATCAAGGAAATGTGCCAAAGTACCTGGCACCAGAGATGATCCATGACCACACTGAGATTTAAATAATGTAGAAGCACGTAAATCGTGTTGGAATACAAACAGAGAAGCCCAGTGACTGTCAGACAGGATTGGAGTAGTCGTAAATATACCTGCAATACAATGGAGCATCTACAGCTCTTGGTGGGAATTTGTGGAGATATATATCACCCTTGGGCTGCCTTCCTTAGCAGCAGGAACACCATGATTGCAAAGCAAGTTTATTAAGTATGAAACAAGCCAGCTAACTCTAAAAAGCAAAGCCTCTTACAGCATACTGTCCTAATGAAGGTTTTGAGAGTCACAAATGTCACAACTCACCAGAGACCTGTTCAGCTGATGTTTTAAAGTCAAGCCCTGCTCTCTGACTCTGGGATCTGTGGAAATTTGCTATTATTTTCTACAGAGGCAGAATCAAACATAGAGGCAGGATGAAACATCTAATTGTAAGCACAGCAGCATCACATTTGTATGTCTCTATCAGGTCTGAAGTTAGTTTTAGTAATATAAAATGAGCTTCTCTTATTTGTTTTTTGTCTCTTTGACAAACAGCCTTATAAAGTAAACATTCACAAAGCAGACAGAACAGACTGTACATAGCTATGACAACAACATGTTTTTGTTCTGACTGCCCCATAATATATAAAAATAAGAGCACAAAAAGACTGCAAATAAGACAAGTGTCCAAGCGCAAAATAGCCTACTCATATGTTAATTTTTGTTGCAAAATGAAGCAATGGGACCTAGGCTTGTCTAGGAAGTAGCCCTAAATTTCTTTCCTCTTTGCTGTCATGGAAGTATAATTTAGCTACATCTGTAAAACATATACATTGCACTGTGGATAAATAGGGCAATCTTTAACACAGAGCTTCCTGAATATTTGCAGCCAGGTTTCTTATTTGCAGTTTTCTCATCGTTTCATATCATGGGAGCACATTGGGCTTTTGCAATGGATTGGAAAAGGTGGGATTTTAATAAGGTACAAGTGTGAAACAAGTCTTCATTTCCCAGTACTGTTACCTGCTTTTGTGGAAGTGTGCTATAACAACTGGTGTCTGAACACATGACATGTACCCAATGTGCCAACGTTAATGGAGGCATCTTTTTGTTTGTTTGTTTGTTTGTGTCTTCTCTAGGTATGGGGAATGTTTTTGTTTTTGCAAATAAAACATTCACATCCAGGTACCAAGCATGGAGTTACAGTACCAGTAGTTGTGGATTGACATTTGCATGGTTATTTGGTTTTAGTGTCTGTTGAGCCCTTGCTTTAAGACTTACATTTGGCTGCAGCAGGACAAAGGCACAGGATAATCTCTTCAAGAACTAAATATATCACCTGAACTATGGGAGACCCTTAAAGTACAGAGAGTTTTTTTCTAGCACACAGGTTAACGCTGCGCCCCAAGCATAGTGTAATATCCTCCTATTGATCTTAGTAGTTGCTATTGTTTAGCAGCAGCAAGCCAGTGGTGCTGTCTTAGAGCTTGCCAACCTGTGGCAAGCATGTTCTCTCTCCCACAGCCACAATGGCTAGAGAGGAGGCTCCAAGTCACACTGCTCTACTCTTTTCCAAGTGCTAGCACCTCAACCTCAGGCTTCTCCCATGTAAGCCAGAGGATGGACTTCCACCCACTTAGGCTGTGGGATGCTTTTTAACGGTTTATTTGGCTTTAATACATAAGTCACCAATTTTCCTGTCATTGTGTCTGGCTCTTGCTATATTGTCAGCTTGAATGTTACTGCGGGAGTTTTGAGCTGGGAATGTCACTGTGGTTTTAACAGTCTGTGGAATAAGGGAATGCGCATTAGACCATTGAGAATATTTCATCACAAAGAAGCTGTTTAAAGAATGCATCATATTCACCTGCCGAGAAGCATCTCAAATAATTGAGTTGATGATAGTGGAATGAATAAAGTGTTTGTGAGAGAGTGACACCACATCCCGCACACAGAGGACTAGCATTATAATTAATTAATGCTCATAGATGTTTCCTTAGCACAGATGCTATGCTTTTCTGTTCTTCATCCTTTGACAGGGGAATGCAGGGGAGGTGAAAATAAACAGCCAAATGCTCTGTCATTTTTGTCATGTCTTCCCTCTTTTTAATGCCTCACACAATTGCTGGTTTCAAGGTCACTTTATTTACCGATGATTCTCTGTCACCAGCCATACCAATTTTGTACTGAAATTACTCAAAACATGTTTGTTGTAGCAACACCTCCCCCCTCCCAGGATCCATTACATCCTCCCCCTTCCTAACAGTGGTAAAATAATAATAAAATAAATTAAATTAATATTCAATCAAAATTTGCTTAGAGGCTGGTCTTTAGTGACAAGCCGCATTATTCAAATAGGGATAAAAATATTTATAGATATGGGTAGCATATGATGAGATTCCACAGTCACTTTTCTCCCACACACATTTTAATGGGAACCCTCACAGCCCAACCTAATTGCATACATCTCTTTTTTCAATCCCTGCGTAGATTATTACTGTAGAGGTGGAAGAGCTGCCCTACCTGCACTAACAGAGCCACAATTAATTATTTGGTTGCATCCATTTGAATTTTTGTTACTTACTTCATTTCAATGAAGATTGATTCCTGACAGCATTGCAATGAAACCCTATCTTCAGTAGTTATTAATGTTACCAAGACTTCTGAAAGGCAAAGTAAAAACTTGGGAAGATAAGTTGCCGTCCCTAATATTCTTTAAAGTTAAATATGCAAGAACAGTAGCACATCCTGCTGACGTTTTCTTAGAGTTATCCTAAATTGAAAGAGCAGGATGAAAATATTTCACTCTGATCTTAGAATCATAGAATTGTAGAATGGTAGGAGTTGGAAGGGACCTTTGGAGATCATCTAGTCCAACTCCCCTGAAGATGCACTTGCTCCTTTCTTAGCTGTCTGGAGCATCATTTTGTGTCCTGGCAGCCTGAAGTTCTCAGGTTTTTAGTACAGGAATAGCAGTTTTACACAACCTGAATATTGAGTCCATATGTATTTGTGAATTTAGTGTGCTTATGACACTGCCAGTTCTCACGGACACTCCTAATATGATGATTAGCAGTTCTGTCCTTTACAAAAAAAGATCTCTGGTGGACATCTCTGCAAGGTCTGAGAGCTGTGACGGCTTATGGACTTTTGCAAGCATTATTTGACTAGTGCACTGGAATTCTGCTTGGGCTTTGCAGCACATTTCATCCTAGGAATAATCTCTCTCAGTGGCACCTGGTCCCTTACTGACAAAGTGACATTAGTTCTGATCGGCTCTTTACTTTTTTTATCTTTCTTCTTCACTAAGGCAGCATCTCTGGTTTCTTTGCTACCTATGCATTCTTTTGCATTGCTTTTATTTTGCAGAGCGATTTTTCTTTGACAGCATAACTTCTTGTGACAACCATCCACTGTTATTGTGATTTCTCATTCTTTTGCCTCAGACTCTTCCTTCATTTACAGGTATATAGCCTCCACATCAGATGCATATGCTGCTAGCAATGTTTTGGTTGGAAATGGATTTTAGCAGCACTTGCATAATCCCAATAGCTTTAACAGTGCTGGTTTGTTTTTTTCTTCATAATTTCAGTCAATCTGAATTCATTTTTGTTGAACATGTCTCAAAGATTGCCTAGTATTGCACTAATTTCATCCCTATCAATAAGTACAGAATCCTTCATTAACAAACCTGTCATAAACCATTTTAGATATTTTAAGTTCATTTTAGATATTGTACTGAGTCATTACATTTGTAGCTTGGCAATACTGGGTTACTTTTTAGAGAGATACCTTTTAGGTATTCAGCTGACATCTAGCCAAGCACTACCCATGTTGCTCCTTCTCTTTCCTAGTCAGATTAGCAAATAAATTTGTCGTTCCTTCCTCATTGTGACCTCCAGTGAAATGCAAGCCAGGCTTTGTGCTTTGCTTGAAGCCTAAAGCTTGTCAGAAGAGCTGCCTTTCTGTCCTTCACCTACAGCAGGTAGGACTCCAAAATACTCTGTCCTCTCAAGGAGTGTTCTGTCCTTTGGCTCATGTTAAGCCCTATCACAAGTAGCTCTGGATTGAGATTTTGGAACTATCAATCTGCAAATCAGGGATTATGGCAGTGTGAAGTGCTTTGAAATGTGTTTTTGGAAAGTGTATATGTAAGATCAATGTTATAACTATTTTGCTATTTGCGTTGTTATACGGAAGTATCATAAAAAAGAGCAGTGAAGTCAAAACAGAGCAGTAACAATTACAGTCTAATGAGAAATTATATTTTAAAGTTCTTTCCCAATTGTACAGCTCATTCTTGTGACAAAGTACTGTCTCAGCATCATTAGTGAATTTTGCTCCTGGGTATATCCTGTAAGCAGCAGCTGTGCCTTTAAAAAAAAAGATCCACTGAGAAGAACAGCACCATTTTCCTGCTGATCTGCTCAGCTTCCAAGCATAACAATTGGAAATAGACATGTGAGGAGGAACTAAGCAGGACCTCATGAAGTAGTTTACAATAATATTACAAATTAAGCATATGTTAATTTTGCACCTCTTACTGTAAACTGTCAGATATAAACTAAAAAAAAAAACAATTTAAAAAACTGGTTTGCCTAGGGCAGTAATTCTAAGTTCATCAGCGTATTAGGACATTAGCATATTAATAACATTAATAAAGGTAATCAACACGACACCACAAATAATAATAATGTGTTGCTAATTATCAACCTTGGATAACATTTTGAATGGGGCCTTTGTGCTTTAGGAACCAAAGCCAAGATAATGTGGGTGTCTACATCTCTCTGAAAGCTGCTTAAGAAATGTTGAGAATGCTTCCCTTAAAAGAACTCTTTATCCTGATGTTACCTTTTTATTTATCAATAGTAATGCTGCAGTTTTAACAGATTATTAGCTGTTTTCTCCTGAGTGCACATGAGTGTCTATTACAGACTGCAAAGCATCACAGGAGTTCCTAGAGTTGGCAGTGTCCTGTGGCATGGCCCATTCAGCTCCTTATCCCCTGGGAAGCTCTGGTTGATGCCTGACATGTCTAAGCCACTGGGTACAGTTTCACCACTAGATGGGAGCATCGGTTATTTAGCCTTTCCTTTGAAGTGGTGGTGTTCTAGCTTTGGAAAATCAGATTCCCTCTTGGATCTTGATACAAACTTGTGCGAAGCCTGAACCTTTCCCTGTCACCACACAGTATGCTCAAGAAATACTGGCTAATGCTGGTCTGTAGAGGACATCTCTCTCAGCTGATGCCCTGCATGACCAACATTCAAAGTGGTACCTCCTGTTTCAGATGGAAGCACTCCCCGAGTCCTGAGGGACATACTGAGAACTGCAAGAATGTTCCAGCAGCTTGTTTTATGGCTTATTGGAGTTTTCCTGTTGTCCTAAAATCAATCTGATCACCAGAGAAAAGTGAAGGTAAACGGAGAGATGGACTTGATCTTTGTGGTCCAAAAACCAATGTTGGAGTTGTTGCATTTCCAGTTGGATGCACAGAAATAAAGGGAAACCTTACAGGCTAGACCAGCTCTAGGACATCCTTTCTGACCCCTGCAGCTTCCAGATCAAATGCTTAAACGAAGTCATGATCTAGAACATGTTGCTCATCAAAAGGGTCTCAACCTAGGGGCATGTTTCTCTTCCTATGCCTCTGTCTCCATGGAGTTTGTTCTAATTGAAATATCCCCTTCCTCCCTCATGGCAGGTTTGCAATGTGCAAACTGGATAAAGATATGCTTTAACACCCTTTCCACAGAGCCATTGCCTGCCCTCACCTTGATGCTGCTTGAAAATAGGAAGATGGCAGACAATAAACCAAAGAAAGAAGCTGTTCCTGTGCTCAGCTTAATTATAAATTAACTGTCCATCTATTATGAGGCAAATGCTTTCTATAGAAGCAGCATGGAGTACAGACCTCAATGCACAACCTCTTTTTTCAGCTGAGAATGCAAAGTTGTCATACGTGTATAACTGACAGCCCCACTTCAGAGAAAATTAACCAAGAGAAATAGTGCACATGAACCATTGCTAATTTGGGACTGAGTCTTGGTGTGGATGCAGCCAAAGAGCTGCAGGGAGGTAAAGGGTTCAGGTGTGTGCCTCCTCCTCTGGGCTCTGAGGGTTGTGAAGAAACAGGATTTATGGCAGTCAGTCTATCAGCTCCCTCCCAAGCAGCCATTCTTCTCAGAGAAGAAAATCTGGGAAAGGACATGTGGACAAGATCTTCCTGGGAAAGGCATGGATTCAGTTCAGCACTTAAATGAGAGACACCCCAGAGATTTCAGCAAATGGAAGGAGACTCCAAGCTGAGGAAGCATGAGGGTTCAGGATCAGGCTCTGAGCCTGCCAGCCAAATGAGGACGAGCAATGATGAGTGACAGCAGCTGTGGTGGGTGTGGAGGTGGACAACTGGACTTTGCAAATCACAGGAGAGTGGGTTGCTGCATATGGAAAGTCATAAGGATAATAAAAAGCCCCAAGGGCAGCCAGTGACCATCAGCATTGAGCTTTGGCGGGAGATATACACCATCCAGGAAATAGCTGGTGGCATTGGGACTGCTGGGGCGATGTAAGCCTGAGGCATGATCTGCACTTGGGAGGCACGATGTGTGGCTGCATCAGAGGAATTTCACCCCTCAGTTCCAGTTTCACAAAAAGAAGACAGCCATAGCCTCAGTGGCTAGGAAGAACCTCTTGAAAGGAGGGAGGCTGCTGTGTGTTCAAGATCCCCAAAACAGAGGCAAATGGGAAACACAAAACTTGGGAAAAAAAGTGCTTTTAACACAATTGTGATTTTTCTTAGGACATGACATTGTTTCATGTCTACAGCTGACATTACCACAGGTACCCTTCTACTGGGTTATGCCAGAGGCCTGAGCTAGAAATGTCTCATTATCTTTGACTGTAATGATTTGGGTCTCCAAGCTGTGTCTTGACACCTTGCTTTTCTGAGGTGTGACGCCAAGCCATGTTCCTCACTGGCAGCCAGCAGCAGAAATGAAGACACACTCTGAAGTCTGGGATGTGTGAGGAATTGTTATTTCCACCTCATTAGCACTCAGTGGGGCTCAGAGTGCATCCCAGGTCGTGATGCACAGACTTGCTGGCTCTGCAGGAGCCAATAGCCCTGTTTGGGAATACAGGGGTGCACAGTTAAAAATTACACCACTGTTTATTGCTGGATGAAGCCTACCTGATTAAAGGGTCACAAACTGTTGAGTCCAAAGGCACACAGATTTGCTCTAATGCACAGATAAATCTAACTAGTTCTTTTCTCAAAATCATTCAACTTGTCTGCAGCCTCAGAGGAGATTATAGTCTAGTGATCAAGTGAGTAGCAAAGTGTCTGGTTATCGCATTCCATCAGACTTATGTAGGTTCACCTAGGAGTAAAATCTTTCTTGAGGTTAGTTCCTCTGCAAGACTTTGTCATGTGACTGAGATCAGATTTCATTGGCAAATTAAGTAGAAAGCAAAGTGAGGTGCAGAGAACTCATTTAGAAACACAGCTGAAATAATACCAAACATGCAAGTGAAAAAATCACTGACAAAGTTAATTGCTTTGCTTCCATATTAAAATAGTTCCAAGTCTGTTCCAGTGCAAAAGTCACTTGCAAAGACTTTAGGGCATTCAAATTAAGCTTTCTTCTTTTGATTTAGTCCAGGAATTAGCTGCTTGAGAAACTCAGGCGGGGATACCAGCTAGAAGAAAATCAGAACAGTCAAAAATATGGGATCTGGCAAAGCTCTCAAAGGCAGTACACTGACAATTAAGTTTTTCACTAATCCCCATGATGCATGTGTGCTTCCAAGTCTGAGCAAATTGTGTTTGATGCACTTTTTTTTTTCTAAATTAGGAGTTTATTTTTCCAGATTTTCATTAAGTTTCTTTCTTTCCCTTTCCCTTTCCCTTTCCCTTTCCCTTTCCCTTTCCCTTTCCCTTTCCCTTTCCCTTTCCCTTTCCCTTTCTTTTTAATAATTAACTTGCTATGTTTTAATTAATTTTTTTAGAAGGCAAACAGCAGCTTAAGTAGCTAAGTTTAAGACTCTGAAAATGTTTGGGCATGCAGAATTTGGGACTGTAAATCTTTTGTACTAGGATTTGCTTTCAGCAGCTGGATAGAACTTTATGACAATCACAACTAAATGACAAGTTATTACAACACATGGACCAAGTTCCACCTGCATATAAATGTACAAGTCCACTCAAAATAATAAGGTTGCATAGTTAATATAGCTACTTCTTCATACGAAAGAGTCCAGACTAGATCCTGTTTATCCAAGAACTCCTTAAACCACATTGGTTTGTTTTAAAGCATTCAAATCTCTAACTGCTTAACATGCAAGTCATGGGAGTGATAAATATGGTTGGCTCAGGAGGAAAAATATCACTTTTGCAAAGAGACATATGAGCATTAAGTACGGAATTTAAAAGCCCATAGAAATGTTGGCTTGACAGAGCAAGATGGAGCATCCACTCTTTTCCTCTCAGGCTAGGTAACTTCATTAATGTTCAACTCAGTGTGTAGATTGCCTCTTTCACCACTCACACTTTTATTCTTTGAAAGGGCACAGTCTTTCTTTATCAACAAAGGCTCAAATGTGGGATGCAGTGCTCCTGGACAACTCCATAGGAGCATTTAAAGAAATAACTGTTGTATGTTTCTAATATATACTAAATTGCTGCTGATTACTCTTGCTAAGACAATATCCAAAGTTCAATGGCTTGGAAATACTGTAGAAAGTATCTTGGTCCAACATTGCAAAATGGTATTGTCTGACAGTGTCTTAAAAGAGAGGAACAGCTTTGCCACATCTCCTGATTCACACTGAAATAAAAAAGTAACTGAAATCATGTACAGAAACTTGTTGATTCAGAATTAAGTTTTTTTCTTTCCTATGCAGAAAGGTGAAGACACACTCTAAAAAAGATGTAATAAAGGCAGGATGTCAAAGCTGAAACCAGACATTAGCATTAAGTCACAGTCACAATTTGGCGTGGTTATTGTTTCAAAAAAATAATGAAAGCAAAGAATTTTTAAACTTGACTTAGAATAGAAAAATTGTTCTTCATGTTAAAACTTCTTTTAGGGCCAATTGTATGTGGAGATGTGTCTCCATCCCAGAGCAAACAAGCCAACTAGAGAGAACTCAAAGGAATAAGGCCAGACCTCATCCAGCTATTCCTTAGGATCTTAGAAAGTGAAATTCACCTGTCCTTTGAAATGGAAGAACTGAAATTTCATAAGTCTTTACTCAGGTAGCCTTAAAAAGAAAGCTAATGAAATGAACTGTAGAGAAAGAAATGTAGGAATATGCTTGTCTTCTGCAATGGAAGTGAATAAGAAACATCTGGGTATGAGAAAAGTCATCTAAGTTTGTCATACAACTCAAGGGAGCTTGCCAAGTCTCATTAGGAAGGGACCTCTGGTCCAGTCTTGTGCTGAAAACAGAACATCTGATTATTAGACTACCAAGTACTCTCTTGAGTCAGGTCAACTCTTGAGTGTTTCCAGAGAGAAGATTTCACCACTTCTCTAGACAACCTAGTTCAGTGTTTAATTATCTCACAACAAAAAGATTTTTTCTTATATCCAGACAGAATTAGCCTTGAAATAAATGTGCATCATTGTGAAGGAATGCCTCCACCTTCTCTGTAATTGCATTTCTGGTGTTGGGAGACTGTGACTACATCGCCCTGGATCCTCTTCTTCCCTAGGGCAAGCAAACCCAATTTCTTTAACTCCTCTTTATGTCAGATTCTGCAATCTTCTCATCGTCTTCATGACTTCTCCCTGGATCTTCTCCAGTTTTTCAATTTTTCTCTGGATCTGAGGAGCCCAAACTGGGCACAGTGTTCCAGTGTGGCCTAACAAGTGCCAAGTACTGTGGGATAATCGGTTTCCTTGATCTGATAGCTGCAGTCTTGCAGATGCAGCCTGGGATATGGCTTGCTACAATGGCAAACTCCTGGCTCATGTTTGGTTTACTTCCCTTTAGGACCCTAAGTTTCTTCTCAGAGGAGAGGAACATCCCCAGCCTGCATCCTCAAACTCGAACAATAATTGTTGATACTGAGGAATGAAGTTGTAGTTAGTTATTTCACAACATACCCTAAAATGATAATGAAAGTTCTATTTATTGCAGCTTGAATTCCTTCGTTGCCACAACAGACACTTGCCATTTTTGCATCTTTCTGCACCAGCTGTCTCTCCAATATAGTCCTTCCGCTGATCAGGTTTACTTTAGTATCACATGAGGTAAAAAAAGAAAGAGTTCAAGCAGCTGCTGGACAGGATGCGATTCATCCTCCTGCATAGTTCCTATCTGAAATATGAACTGCTAGGGGACTGACATTAATTCAAGCAACAGAAATCTGCTTGGGTAAAGAAGTTTGTTGGTAAATGACCAACAAGTCTGAAAGATTTTGTCTCATGGCCACTAACACCTGGATCAACTAGAGGGCAGTGGGTTTGCTACTCTGAAGACAGGCAAAAAAGACTTTTTTGAGGTAGAAATGGGAAGAAATATGACACATTAGGGCAGATGCTGAAGTCTTGGAGGGAAGACTGAGGAAAGAAGCATATTGTCTGGGTCAAACTCTCAGTTCCTTGTGCAGAATGTTGAGAGAGCCTGAGAAAGCTCTTGCAGTCTTCATTGCATCTCAATTACATAGGAGCACCCTTCTCCTAGCAGTATGTTCCTACCTCTTAGAAAAGCTCTATATTTTTCCCTGTGACTTTATTCATCTTGTCCTTTCCCAATTAGACTTATAGAATCATAGACTTCGTCCAGTCTTTTTTCTCAATAGTCAAAGCAAAGGGACTCGCATAATTTCCTGGAATTTGGTGATCCATTCCTTGATTGCAATCAATGTTCCGAAAAATTCCAAGGGTTTCATCTACATTTCCTTTGATTAATGCCATTCTTTTGTTACTAGCTACTCCTTAAATCCTTTCAAACAAGATTTCTCTTTGTTTTTTTTTTTTCACCTGAAGATACTTGTTTGGAGTTTCACATTCCTCCCTTAGTCACTCAGCAGTACTGAGCTAAGCATATTTATTTCTTCTAATCTTCTCTAGAAATGAATCCCTCAAATCCTTTAATAATTTTTTTTTGTTTCCCATTTGTGAATTTCCTACAGTTTCTTGGAGCCTGTCTGGCAGAGATGTGCTTAGACTGGGGAGCAGTAGTCTACTTACAGCTTCCCTCTTTGCTTCTCTCTGCACCTTGTCTCTGGATTCTCACCTCCTCCAGCTGGGGAATCAGTGGTGAGGCCCTCAGCAGCCTTTGGAAAACAGAGCAGTAGCCTGCAATCAGCTCCATCAGCCCTAATGATGGTGTTGAAGCTGAGCTCTCTATGTTCTTTGGCTGAGGTAGTGGAATACAGATGCTGCCAGTCCTGAGAAAGCTGCTGCTCTCTTGAATCTGCACACATCACCGAGATGTGTTTCTGAAGCTTTGCATCTTTACATAAGATATAAATCAGATTGCTTTGTAATTGAAAGCACATGCATGTAGAGCAGGATGATGGAGGGAGTGATTGCATGCCAAAATGTAGTTTTGTGCTGAAAAGAAATTAAAGAAAATGGCATAGCATAGTACATGTTCTCAGCCAAAGTGGAATCCAGCTTAGTATAGGAGCACTGGCTGAGAGTTAAGGGATATAAAGATTGCCTTGCAGCTTTCACTTCCTGAGCAAGATTACATAGAAATTCAAATCCCAGCATGGATTTTAACACATGGCTTCCAACAGCTGTTTGGTATCACATGAAGTAATGTCAGGTCTGTGGCAGCAGCTGTCTTGCCACATCCTTGGCAGTACCACAGAGCTGTAAGAGATGGAGGTGCAGAAGGTACTTTTTGGAGGCATTTTCCACTTGGGTTGTGTTGAAACAGAGCAGCTGTGCTGACCAAAGACATTCAAGATCCCATCATCTTACTTCCCCCTATAGAGTTAAAAGATTATAATTGTGATTTTTTTTTTTTCAATCTGTGGTACTATATATATTAAATCAAAATACAGAGGTTTGGTCTTTAGAAGAGAAAATATATTTTGAAGTCAGAGATATTGTATCTAATGCATGGTCACATGATTTCAGAGGCAGAGCTATGAACTAAACTTGCAGTCTTGCCTTTTGTTCCATCAATATTGTTTCAAGTGCTTTATTTGCATTTGATCTGAACATCTTAATCTGAAGAAGCTGACATCCACCTTTACATCCCTGAAAAACTCACACATTGTTTTCATTCTTCTTGCTGGGGAAAGGATGCAGCCACAATGCAGCAGTCTTCTAGGTGGGCCTTCAACATAGGATAAAAGAATAATATTTAACTGTAGCTGTTCAGTGACATTGATTACTGACATACTTCAGTGCATCTGAGCATTAGTATTGCTTTGAAATACACAAGCAGCACACAGCAACTACCCCTAAAATGAGAGGGGTAACACTGAGTCAAGAAATTGGAAGTGTTTTAACATGAGAATTCAATTCCTCTCAAATATCTTTCCATACCCATTGGAACAGTTTGTGGGTTTTTTCCTTTCTCTGCCAAAAAAAAGAAACAGTTTGTCTAAAAGTTTTGTTTTTCACAGGAACACCTAGCCTTGCATTTCAAATAGTGAAATGCCTGAAGGAGTTAAGCCTGCATGTGGGCTATGTACAGTTTTCGGTGGTTAGGGGTCAGGACAAGGAAGAGAATCAATTTTTTTCCCCTGCTTTTGGAGCACAAACCACTGAATGTGCAAGATTCAATATCAGGTAGTAAGCATTTCTACAGACCTAGTCTGTACTTGCAGCAAATTCAGTGGCACCAAGTACATTTAGAGAATAGGTACATATGACATAATGAATAGGATTTCAGGGAGTGTGGAGTGCAGTCTGCTGGGAGTAGCTTCTCTCTACTCACTTCATCTATTGCTTCTGATTGTTTTCAGATTCCTCAGAGATGCCTTCATATAATAATGTCTCTAGGAATAATTCTTAATGCATTCAAAAGAGCTGGACAGGGAAATGAATACGTATTTACAAATAAGTTTTCATATAGGTGTTGAGTATCCATTTTAAGGAAACAAAACTAGTAGAAATGAATGACATCAAGCAAAGCAAGATAGATCATCTCCTTTCACTCTGGGGAGTCTATTCCCATATTTCCAGGATGTCATGCACAGCACTACAGATTTAGGCTTGATCTCCAAATACTCCAGACACATTCCCTTCTCCAAATTCTGAAAACTTTACCTTTCATTTAAACACTACAGGGCTTGCAAATCACTTGTTTATTGCTAGGAATGTCTCCGACACTTTTGAGGCAAAAAAAAATCTGTGAGCCTGTACTTGAAAAACTTGAAACAAAAGTATTTTTCATATCTATGTAACTAACAAAGCTTCTCAGTCCTGGAGCTTGTTTTCTTTATCTCAGATGTCTTAAATCTGTGCCTACACCAACCAGTTTGAGTTGGCCTACAGAAATATTAGTTTCTTAGTTGTTTACAGTATTTATGCATCATTCTGGCATCCACCAGACTATGGTAAACCTAGCAAATTAATGCCATCTCTACTTGAGAGTCAGGAAAAGTGTCTTCATAACTATTGTATTCATTTTGATTTGACCATATTCTTTTCTTCTTCTCTTAACTCTATGCACTCAATGGAGTCTGGAAAGTGAATAATCTGACCGGTTACGAGGCCTTTATTTCAGGATGAGATAAATGTCTCCCCATGCTCTGTTACTGTAGTGACTAGATCTCCACCTAGTAGACAGGGAGTTTACAGACCTAACATCTATTTGCAGATATCAAAATTAGAGTGGCTGTAGTCTGGTGCTGGACCTCCCATTAAGCATATCTATGGAGGCAGAAAGTTTTGGAAAAGTATAATTTTTAAATGCTGCTTTGAAAAGAAAGACCAAGAAAAAAATACTTGTTCATAGATTTACAAGCAGACAGGCTGAGGAGAACAAGATTGTCCTGGCAAAGCCAGGAAGTAACAACTGAAAGGAATGAAGAGTTGCTGTGGTTTATTCATACATATTTGGCCTCTGGTCCTCAACGTGACCACCAGGTGTTTCAGGGATGGTCCCCTTCATACATGTCCATGAAAGCCCAGGGCAAGCTCCTAGAACCCAAATCCTCAAACTCACACTCTAAGAAAATGAAGCAGATGTCAGAGTGTGGCTTAGACTGGCCAAGTACATGTAGCACTGACCTGTTCCAAGCCAAGCCCTCAGGCAACACACACATATTTAAAAGGAATGTAAAAAATAGATAGAGCAAAAAGAATCCCGAAAGCAGAGAAAGCCACCAGAAATGCATGATTCTCCCTGAGAAAAATTCTCCTCCTTGTGTAATTAAGTTTGCTCAATTTAAAATAAATCCTCTCCTGTCTGTTCTCTTTATGCTGAGGTGCTGTGCATTTGGCAAGGCTCTAGCTGAAAAAGCGTCCTTCAGAACATGGGCAGACACTTTTACGGTGGTAATAAGGCAGCAGGAGAGTGTGTGCATTAGTCTCAGGGATTGTGGTGGGAGCTGTGTACTGGGGGAGAGCTGGCAAGCCGAGACCATGCTTGCAGAACAAGCTTATTTCCAAGTAGAAT
This sequence comes from Urocolius indicus, assembly GCA_013401255.1. NCBI lineage: Eukaryota > Metazoa > Chordata > Aves > Coliiformes > Coliidae > Urocolius > Urocolius indicus. The sequence goes on from WBNH01010995.1 coordinate 183,995, forward strand.
TCAATGGATCACAAACGCAATTTCAGCAGTGCTCATTGCCATAATCAAACTAGATAAAAATAAACCAGTGTTACATAGCCTGGCCACTCTCTTAGTTTGGTACTTAGAAAGATAGCAGGTGTATTTCTGAAGTTTTGGATCCAAGAAAAATACTTGCATCTGGACATAGGCAGTTTTTGACCTTTTGATTTTCATTCCCATCCATCTCACGGCACTTCAGTCTTCAGTGAAGGGCCTGGTAAAGCTGGGATTTTTTTGAATGGAAACAACTAGATTGGAAAAAAAAATGCACCTAAAGACTTGTTTACACTAGGGAGTCTTGCAGCTTTAACTGCATCAGTAAAGAAGCCATTTTTACTTCCCTGGGTCGCAGTGCAATTATACCAGTTAAATGTGCTTCCAGTGGTAAAGCTTATCCTGCTTCAGGCTGCAAAATAAGTTCCTGTAGTCCAAACAATACTTTTATGTTGTTATAACTATATTTAAACTGCAGCTTCCAGAAATAGATGTAAAACACACACACACACACACACACAGATGATTGTGTGCAAGTAAAAATAGCTACAGTAGGATAAAGCCTCTCTAACATGGACCAGGCCTCAATGGCAGGGAAATGTGGCGTTCTGAATTGGAAGAGACATGCAGCTTGCATGTAAACTTCAAGCTCTAGCAAAGATATAGGAAAGAATTTCTGCCCCATATTCATACAATCATACAATGGTAGGGTTGGAAGGGACCTTTAGAGATCATCTAGTCCAACTCTCCTGCAGAAGCAGGTTCACCTAGATCAAGTCACATAGGAACATGTCCAGGTGGAAGACTCCAAGGAAGGAGACTCCACAACCCCTCTTGCCAGCCTGTGCCAGGGCTCCCTCACCCTCACAGTGAAATAGTTTTTTGTTACATTTAAGTGGAACTTTTTGTGTACCACCTTCATCCCGTTACCCCTTGTCCTGTTGCTAGATACAATAGAAAAAAAAAAGATGCCCCAACCTCCTGACACTCATCCTTTAGGTATTTGTAAATGTTAATAAGATCTCCCCTCAGTCTCCTCTTTTCTAGACTAAACAGCCCCAGTTCCTGCAGCCTTTCCTTATATGAAAGATGTTCCAGTCCCCTGATCATCTTGGTGGCCCTGTGCTGGACTCTCTCCAGAAGTTCTCTGTCCCTCTTGAGCTGAGGAGCCCAAAGCTGGACACAGGACTCCATATGAGGCCTCATCAGGACAGAGTAGAGGGAGGGGAGAAGAACCTCCCTTGACCTGCTTGCCACGCTCTTCTTGATGCATCCCAGGATGCCATTGGCCTTCTTGGCCATGAGGGCACATTGCTGGTTCAGGTTCAGCTTATTATCAATCAGGACTTCCAGATCTCTCTCTGCAGAGCTACACTACAGCAGATCAGCCCCCAGCCTGTACTGGTGCATGGGGTTGTTCCTTCTCAGATTCAAGACTCTGCACTTGTCCTTGTTGAACCTCATGAGGTTTCTCTCTACCCAACTCTCAAGCCTCCCGAGATCCCACTGAATGGCAGCACAGTCTTCTGGGGAATCAGCCAGTCCTCCCAGTTTGGTGTCATCAGCCAACTTGCTGAGGGGACACCCTGTCCCCTCATCCAAGTCGTTGATGAAGATGTTGAACAAGACCAGCCCCAGAACTGATCCCTGTGGTACTCCTCTGGCTACAGGCCTCCAACTTGATTCTGTGCCATTGACCACCACCCTCTGGGCACCCTTCTGTAGCATTGCCGAATCGTTTTCCCTATCATAGGCATCAGTAGAAAGCAGTGACTGTATGATTTATGCTGAAAGTCATTCACTGTATTCATTTAGATAGCTAAGTTAAACCTTTCAAATGGTTTTTCATAACACATAATGCAATGCTATTGATTTACTCCTCCTGGATTCTTTCTTTCTGCATACCTCAGTAGTGCTTCTGAGCATCCAAGCCTGTGAGTTCTGTACAGCACCAGCTATGCATGTCTGACCTCCAGCCCACATGAATGAAAAAATGTCCTAGAGTGATACTCAATGGATTTTTGTTGTCCTGATGGGTCCAACTAGCCCCTTGCATGGGACTTCCTCAGACTTTTCAGGGCATGCTTAGCCTGTTCACTATGGAAGAACCAGGGATTCTGACCTGCCTTGCATGTGTGCTGCCTGTGACTCAAACAGTATCTAGAGTATGTCTTACTCTAGTCCTTATTCCACTCTTGGCTCCCTTCTGCCCCCATAGTGGTGGGAATTGAGCTTGCATACAGCATTGACAGACTGAGGGTTTAAACAATGCGAGATAACATGCTGACGTGCTGGCACCTCTGAGTTTGCCCAAGTCTTACATGCAGCAGGCCCACTGTGTAGCTTTACTCACCTTTTAGTATGTTGTTGAACGATAAAGATACCTGTACTAAAGACTTCGTTTTGTCCACTCCTCAGAACAGGACTGGAAAACACATACTAGGCAGAGGGGTGGGTCATAGCTTAGCCTAGGGACAGAGAACGGTGTTAGGAGGGCCCAGAGGTGGAGCTACCTGAGGGAGTGATAATCGTACCTGAATCTCATTGCCACAGTAGGTCAAAATGAACAACCGTGTTGTTCATTGATCTGCACGTGGAGCCTATGCAATCAGAGAAGTTTTATCTACTCTTGATCAAAAGCCTTGGCCTCCCAGAAACTGTTCCTTACAGCAGTTGCCCTTTCAGCACATCCCATAGAAATGTTTCATGTCAACCAGAGAGCTTCTTCTAGTTCTAATTCTATGTCCTTCATCACCTCTACAGCTGATGAAAAGCTCAAAGTTCTACTCTGTGGCATGGTAACTGGCATCTGATTTTAAAATCACAAGTATGCTTTTTAAAAAAGCAACCAAGTGAAACCAACACACACTGTAATTTAAATAGGAGCGGTTCTTAGTCCTCTCTTCCTATATCACTTGTTAAAATAGATGCTGCATACACTCTCTGTATTTACATACATATATGCATATGTATAATGACTGCCAATCACTGTGTACAAATTATACAAGTTGAAATGGCAAGAGTTTGCAACTCAGGAAATGCTAGAAACAAGATTGTACCTGATCTCTCTGGCAGTTCCTCTCCCTATAAAACTGCTGGCAATTATATTGGTGAAGATTTACAGTGAACTTGAAATAAGAGCAAGCAAAGTGAGGGTGAGTCTACCTGAATAATCATAAGATATTTCTTTTTCCTCACAGAATATCTGCCTATTTAGGGCATAAAGGAGCTCTGGGTGGGAATGCAACAGGACTGTGCTGAGGAGAAATCAGCTAGCTGTAGGACACCTGTCTCGTATCAAAATTCATCCCAGTGTGAAAAATTTTCTCTCAGATGATTATGATTTCTGCTATCTAATGACCAGATGATTCTAAGTCTTACAATGGAGAGTATTAAGAATTCTTTTTGTGAGCTGTGAAGCTGCTGGTCTTTCTTATAAAAAATAAAGCCTATTCTTTCAGGATTTGTGGTTCTTTTCCCTATTGAGCAGAGCTGAATGGAGGCAAACTTTGATGGTTAGCTTTTCTTCCCATTCTGTAACAGGTCTCATCTCAGACTTTTTTTCACACAGACCCGCTGCAAGCAGAACAAATGCACACAGACCCAAGCCACAACAAGGAGCATTTAAGGATTCCAACATCTATTAGCAAAAAGAGGGGAAGAAAGTAAATTTGAGAACTATTCAAGATGCCTTACCCTTCTTCCTTAGAGCTTCTGTCCTCCCACATCTGTTGCTTAATTTTTCCCACAAGAAATAAACCGGAGCTCAACCAGTAAATTTCAAAGAAAAACATTTATAGCTCACCCATATCTCCACTAGTCATTTTGAAGTCTGACATAAGAAGACCAGCTGCAAAGGATATATTCACAAAAGTGAATTTTTGAACGATTGATGACCACATGCCAAACCATAAATGCTGAGTAATTAATTATCCAGAGTGCCTTGTGAATCATAAAGGCAATTCATCTTTTCATTTGGCTGAGCCCTATTGCAGGACATTATCAAAGCTGTATAAGCTAAATAAGAAAGAAGAAAAATATGTTCCAGTGCAATCTTAAGTAGGAAGATAACTAAAAAAACTCCAAAGCAAGTTCATATAATTCAATTTAATAAAACTGTAGGTTATTCTGTCATTTGTTAATAAATTCTTACATTGTATACTTATTATAACACCTAGACATACATGTGATTTTCTGCTTCTGATATCCTTCTGCCCAACTAATTCCTTTTGTCAGTAGTGAGATTTTAACACACAGTGTAAGAAAGTGTTTCTTGTTTATTATCTGAGAATGTCTGGTAGCAGAAGGGCAATGTGCATGAGATTTAAGCCCTGAAATAAAAAGAATCAGGCTTTCAGCTCCAGCCAAGACTTCTCATCTAACACTTGTGCAAAGGTCTCCAAGTTACCAGCTGCCTTTACATCAAAGCTGCTGTTAAAACCTTACTATGCCCCACTCTCTTGTGAGGATAAAGTCACTAATAACGACCAAGTTACAGATCTAAGGGTGGTGAGGGTAACCTAAGTACAGAGTACATTTCATGTACGCAAACAGGTCAAAACCTCTGTCTTAGATTTACAGTTACATTTCAATGGGGATGAAATTGCCTTTACAGCCAAGTTCACTGTATGATTTCACCAATATAATCGCCAGCAGCTTCCTAGGGAGAGGATCTGCCAGAAGGATCAGGTACTGGGGCAAAAGGACATTAAACACACTCTATCAGCTGCAGACTGCAGACGGTACAGTAGCACTCCCACTGAGAACTAATGGATGATGAAGAGGAACAGCCAAAATGTCTCTGCAATGCTCATGAGCTCTGTCTGTGATCAGAAATCCAAAATCTTGGACCCTTCTGCCCTGGAGCAGAGTGAGAAGGAAGAGCCGAGGAGGAAATTGCTTTGAATGAAAACCATGTGCACAGTGTGTGCAAGGGGGACATGGCTGATGCAGGTATGTGTTACACATTGTGGAAGTGGCTCCTGGGAAATTTCTCTTCATACAGTTTATAAATATAATATTTGTTCCACAATGTGCTCAGCCATTTAATCTCTAAGGTCTCTGTGCTGAAAAATATAGCCACGACAGAGCGGTGTGCTCCTGCAAGGCTTCAGTGACTCAATGGGATTCCCACTGGTGTACAAGCTGCATACTGCCTAAAAAAAAAAAAAAAAATCTGAAGGAGCACACAAGACTTTGCATGCCACCATATCAAATGTATCTGTAGGTGGTGTTAAACTTGGAGTGTGGTCTGTCATTTGGAATGCCAGTGCACTAAAAAGAGATTGACAGAAAGATATTGTCTAGGAATATAAATGTCATGTGTTAAGTGGGGTTTTTTATTTTGAAAACTAGGTGAAAAAAAAGATTTTGCTATTGAGCTGTTTTTTGTTTGTTTGTGTTAACTCAAAGATGTGGCATTTGGTGCTATTGCACTCCAACAAGTTTGGAGCTATTTGGTAGAAATCCTGGAAGCTTTCTTATCACAGCAGACCACTGCACATTCAGAAAATCTGTCTATCATTTGGGTGTTGCTATAGCAACAACCTAGTTCCAGCTGGAAAAATCTGGTTCACTTCTGCCTGCATACTCTGAACTGCAAGCTTGCTTTCTCCCATTGAGCAGCAGCAAAATGTCTTTTTGAATTTGAGGCATAAAATGCCACCTGGGAAAGAAAGCTCCATGGAAAGGACACCACCATACTCTCCTGGCATGTGTTAGTAAACATCTTATTTGCTTTCAGATGAACAAAATGTTGCAATTCTGAAACAGATTTCCAATAATTATTTCCAATTTTGTTGCTGAACTCAAGTCTATCTTAAGAAAAGCAATTTTGCAGCTTTTTAACCAATTAAACACTTTCTTAGTACTGCTATAAATAAAGAAGCTGTTTTCATGGTAGTTGTTATCAGTTCTCCTCCAGCTATTGGAAGGGGTGTGCTCTAACCCACAAACTGTAGTGATAACAAACGATCTCCAGATGGTACCATGGCAGGCCAAGCTGATGGTATATTTAGTTATATGCTTATCTTCCTAGGAACAAGTGAGGAAATCTTTCAAAATGTGCCTGAGGTTCCCCAGGAGGGAATGGGAGGTATCCCTTGTGTACTGTTTTGACTCAGGAAGGAACTCTCCTGCGCTCGTCCCAAGGTCATGTCACTGCTGACATCGGTGACACAGAACACGAGTACTTTGGCAGCATGGGCAGTTTCTTTGGGAAATATGGTTTACATGCCCCAGCTGTCAGAACTGTCCAGGCATGAGGGCAGTGTGCTGGTAAAATGCCAGCTTTCTACTGCAAAGCAAAAGAGAATGATTTAGCTAGTCCATCATTTTTTTCAACAGCAAAATTTCTGCAAGGGCAAGCAATACCCTCGTGTGCACCCCCACTGCTTGCATGCTCTGCCACTGAAGGCCTCAGGACAGCTTCCTATGTTCTTAATACAATGTTTAGGTGCAAAAAACCCACCAATGCTGAGACTTTTGGTCACCTTTTCCTTTCCCTGCCTTTTGATAAAACAGTTGTTAGTTTCTTTCCTGCAGATTGAACCCACAGAAAGCAGCAAGGTTTGTGTGCACCTTGCTAAGGAGAAGAAGGAAAAAGAGGAGTGCTGTAAAGACAATGGGTTGCTACAAATACAGGTGATCAGGCCATTAGTGTGAGATCTGAGCTTTAATATACAGCTATCTCCATGCAAAAAAAAAAAAAAGCCTCTTGAAGGAGAAAAGAAACTTGCTGAGTTGATCGAATGAGATGCTGAACTGCTTGCAGGGCCTGGTGTGTCTCAGCCTTTTTTGATCTGACTTCCTCAAAGGACAGTCATGGACTAGTCCTTGCAGCACTGTCACAACTCTGCTCATTTACAGGCTAATTTCAATAGGATTCATTCTGAGCATTCTTTTATTACCTGTGGCTTCCTTCCCACAATTCCCTTTTGCATGAGTGGGAAGAATTATGTGGAAATTATTTTGTTTTTAAAATTTAAGTAGTTAGAATCTTTCTAGGGCTCATCTCTGAATATGTGAGAGGTCATTGGTATTCTGTAGAGCAAAGAAAGAGAAATAATGCTCTAAACGACCTCAATTCTCCTTCCGTCACGTATATCTTTTTAATCTTGCACTCTGAACTCAGCAGAGGCGCTGTTTTTCTGTGATGTTTGTGTCTGTGCTTCAGTCTTTTTTTAATCCCAACAGTGAACAACACAATTGCAATTTTAGCAATGGAGAAGTTTCTTTTCTGCCTCCTTTAGCTTGTGCTGCTGGAGTGTTGAGGCTCAAACTATTGAACCACCTGATCATTATCGTGATGCAGAGACTCTTGCTCAACAAATCATAGAATCATTTCAATTGGAAAAGTCCTTTAAGATTATTAAGTCCAACTACTAACTTAACACTGCCAGACTCACCACTAAACCACGTCCCTCGTCAGAGAGTATTAATCTAATTGGTTTTGCCATCCCCACTCAGATGGAGTGGGCTTCACTCCTCCTTCCTTTGTGCACCATCTTTTCCTGAGATCCCTCTCTTGCCAATAGTCTTGTGCAGCTCCACAGGAATCTTGGAGGGGCAGCCAAGTCAACAGGTTGCAATAGGAAGATCTCACATGGAAGAGTCTGCCCAGAGGCTGAATCCCATCAAAACATCTGGATCAGCAACTTTTGTAGGATCCCGTCCTTGTCACTTAAGATTCCTAATACTTAGGATGGAAAAAATCCTGAAGTCTTAGTGCTCTTCTTAGGACATCATTTTGCTTTCAGCTCAAGCAGTGGATCTATTTTATGCTTGGAATCCTTAAATTGTTATGCACTTTAACATCTTTTATCTCTGACATTTCCCTCATACACTTCACCCGTAGCAAAATCATCAGGGACATTTATGAAGTTAATATAATGCACAACAGGCTTGGCTACTTAGTCATTTTTTCCCTTTCTCGTGTCATTTATCCACCTATGCATGTGGTCTTTAGAGATGGGTAGGCTTCCTGGGCAGGGAAGGCCAGGAAATAGACCTTCCAGTAATGGCACAAGGTACTGTTTAATTTGTTTTTTATCGTGATTTGTGATGCAGTATGGCCAAGAACTTACCTTTCAGGTTGATGGAAACAGCCACTCTTTCACACCTGTTAAGATCCTTCCTGAATTAATTTAAGCAGCCACATTGTTAAGAACATCTATCAAAGGCCACCTTGTTCCACCATAGGTATAGAGTTTATTCTTCCAATATACTGTTTTGCTGTCCACTCATCCCTTTCCAAGCCTGGCTGTACTAACAATACAACCCATCTTTTGAATGTTATATTGTAAAGCTCTAACTATAGCCCAAGGGATCAGTGTTGAACAACATGATTTTTTAATGAGCACACTCAGTGTGGGTTGCTCTTGTTTAACATAAAAGAAAAGCATAATCCCCGCTCCAAGCCATTTGCAGTCTAAGGGCTGGATTGTGGCTCTAAGCCGCATCGAGCAGTGGGGGGAAGGTACAGAAGGAGCTGCTCCTGAAGGTATTTTTACCAAGGCTGTGGGAGCTCAAAGTTTCTGCTCTCATGTATAAACATGTGGAACATGACTGACATGAGTTGGTGGCCCAGCTTTCAGCCAGGGAAGAGATTCAAAGCTTCCCTTTATGTTTGAATGACAGCAATGATGCAGAGAGGAGAAAAGTCCTTGCCCTCATTCTTCTTTGCTTGTGCAGGATTAGAGCAGAAGGACGTATAGGGTTGTTACAGTAGGTTGCAGCAGAGCAGACACTACTATCTTCCTCCACAGCTTTTTGTCACAGACATTGATAAGGCAACCAAAGCAATTGTCCTCCTGGGCAAAGAGGTTGTGGTTGTTTAAATAGGAAGGGCAGATAGACATTGGTGTTCAGCCAAATAACTGAAGGGAGGCCAAGAAAAGCGAGGGTGAAGAAAACTACTTTCTAGCCATGGATGCTTAAGCAGGGTGATCAGAGGGTGGCATCGTGAACCGTGCATCTGGTGAGTATATGACTCAGGGGTTACTTCCTCTTCATCACTCATTTTTTAAGCTGGTAATTCACAAAGGATTTTGATCTGAAACTTTTATAGAAGTGGGCTTCTTGAGTCAGTAATATTTCAGTCCTTCAGAGGAAAAAAGACTTGCTCAACCAAGGAAGGAAAGCTTTTATCATTACATAGGGAAAGCACCTCTTTCTAAATAACCAGCTGTTTCTTAACAACCCTTTTCTGCAGCCCATAGCTTTAATGACAGGAAAAAAACCCCACAATCTTCTTCTAGTCCTCAGGCTGGTAAACAAAACCTTCCAGGTAAGAACTGATGCTATGGATTCAGAAATTTTATTTTCTTCTTGATATCAGAGAGGCATTTTGCCAAGAAAGAGACAATCAAGGTGGTAAGGAAGTAGCTGGGGAAGATATTGCAAAGTGGTGGAAGTAAATTCTGATTAGAGGAATCAGAATCTTCCAATTGGGAATCTGCAACATGGCAAAAGAATTTATATTTAGAGAATAAAAAGAAGAAGAAAGAAACAGAAGGGGAAGAAAAAGAGAATTTGAGAAGACCCAAGTCACTCCCTACACTTCCACATTCCTATATAGTGAAGACAAAATGGTGGAACAAAGCTTCATGGAGACAACTGAAGATGAAATGAAGCTGTCTGGGACTGTGAACATTTTTAGATTGAAGGAAGAAACCTATGGAAAAGGAATATTGATTAATGTCACATAAGCAACCTTGACCTTTTACAAACACATATGACTTTTTACGTCTTATTCAAGTGAAAGAAATGTGCATTTGTCCTTCAAAAATGCCAGACATTTTATGTCAGAGTGTCAGATACAAAAACTGGACTGTTGCCGCTCTGAAATCTATAAAAGATGCCAGAAAGGCATTGTCTGATATAGTCAAACAGATACACCATCCCAGCACAGACAAAATTCCCAAGACCATTTCCTTTGTACATGGAAGATATACAATTATGAAGAAATCTCCAGCCTAACATAATTGTGCATACCGTGAGAATTATGCCACTATTGCTATCTAAAAAAATCCCTAAATAGTCAAGTTGATGAAAAGTGTGTGTTCAGATCAGGTTAGATCAGGACTTATAGACAGTTGAGGCAACCCTAATTTTCCAGTGTACCCATGCTTGGGAAGAGAAATGGAATATCTGCAATGTCATCTAAAATAAGACCACAAATTACAGCACTGAAATCAATTCGTAGTTCAGCAGTCCCTCAAAAAGCGAGCAAAAAGCCAGGGAAATCTAGCAGATGCCTAAATATGAATGTCAGTGTAGATATGGAAAAAAGACCAGTGAGCTGGGTATCTTGTCCCTACTCAAAGGCAGAGCCTTCTCTTTAACACCTCTCAGCAACACTGTTGAGAAAGACAAGGCCCTTTTTTTTTCTAGTACAGCAGTTAAAGTCTGCATATGAGGTATGAAGGAGTTGCAAACCCATGTATTTACCTCCATAAGTGCTGCACAAATCAGACTGGAGATGAGACACTGTCCCGCTCTCACAGTACGTAAGTCACAGGTACATAAGCAAAATAGAGTAAGGGGTGCCTGATCTAGCCTTGGATTTGGTCAGAGCTACATATCCAGATGGATTTTTTCAACATCAAATGCAGCCTTCCTGAAACCGGTGTAGATACTACAAGAGTGTAACCTTTTGATGAGAAGCATATGCTCCACAGATAACCTTATCAGACCCAAACACAGGCACACACAGGTTGAAAAACACTTGGCATAACAACACAGATCATTCTTGCAGCCTTACCAAGCATATCCATGCCAGTTCAATCAAACATAATAATGTATTGTTAAGTAATGAGTTTCCTAAAAAGGGCCAAACTCAGTGTTATGCCCATAGGAACAACTGTGTGAGTGGCCCTTTTGTGCACAAGGCTCTACAAGTTAATATGATTTGAAACCAACACCATTTTCATTTGGCTATAGCTTATTTCTACGTGAAAGCTGGTTATGGTTTTGCAGGAGTAAATGGGGAATCATGCAGACTTTTAGGCTTGATTATTTTTAATTATTGGCGCAGATATACAGGCACATTAAATATATGATGAAGGATGGGTACCACACTTCCAAAAAAAAACCTGTCTACATTTTGCTGCTATCATGGGCAATCACACCTCATAGAATTATTAAAGTGTTTTTGTTCAAACACAATTATGTCTATATTAAGAATTATAATGGCATTATGCCACCATATTAAGAAATATGGTGGCATATACAGTTTTGGTTGTTTGATTGGTTGTTTTTTAAAGCATCTCTTTCATCTACTTAAATGTACTTCAGAAAGAAGCTCAGTCTAACCTTTTACCTGCCAGAGTACTGAGGTTCTCCTTTTAGATCCAGTAGGGAGGTGTTGGTGATCATGCACACTGGACCATATACAAATGGCAAGTAGGGGACATTCTGCTGTTGAATTTCATGCATTGTCCCACCAGAACACACAGATTTTCTCAGCAGCTCATAGCTGCCATTGTACCTTTCTGCAGAGATAATACAAGGGTTGTTTGTCCATACTATCCCCCCTGGAATTCTGCTGTGGAACTTTGCTGTTGTTTAAACAGTGGCTGGGACTTTTGTTCTTGTTTCTGGCCAGTCTTTAATCACCAGGAAGTCGACCTTAGAGAAATCTTCTTCTGCTTGTTTTCCTGCCATTCTCAGCCCTCCTCTGTCCTGAGAACCAAGGCAACTTCCCTGTTGGTTTAGTTGTGAGGAGCTCAGAGCATAGTTGCCACATAAATAAATTAGTAATTTCAAAACTCAGATGTACAATGAGAAGCGTTTGCCAGGTTTAAGTATAAAACACAAGTTAGATGAAGTTTGCAGAGATACAGCATTTTACACTGTCAGGGAAACTGGTCTCATCATTTGTTATTTTACTTTTGAGGCTGTGAATGCTTACTATATTGCCTTTAATCCTTCCATCTAATGGCTTTAATCCTTACAGGAATGTGGTCACAGGAAAACAAGGAATGTAGGAGAGCAGGCAGAAGTGACACATTAGACCACTTTACAAGGCTTGGCTGCATAGTGGGTTGCAACTAGTGTCCTGATGCACATACTGATCAGGGATGTGCAAGAAGCTAGAGTCTTCTAATGCTTATAAACAACCAAGCCCCTAAGACAGACAAGTGATTGCCAAATACAATCTTTGGGATCTCCTCCAAGAGAGAATGAAGTCTTAGGAACCATTTTGCCCATCTTTGTTGAGACATCCAGACATGTCAGCAGTACCTCATAGTCAGTGATATCAGTTGGCAGCTAAGAAGAATCTGTGATGACTCGTTACGCATCTGGACAGAAGGACAAGCTCTACTTGTGCAGTTTCTGAAATTCCCTCAAGTATGGCCTAAACAGCTTTGGGTCAGGATATTGTCATCATTTACACACTGTTACACCTAACCTCACACTTTGATGAAGCTGCCTGATTAACAACAATGTTGTTCTTATTATTACTGCCTGCTAAGTGCATAATAAAACATAAAAACAAAATAAAAGAACAGACAAAATGAAGACACACAAGAGTATATTCACAGTTAATGGAAATCTTTACTGTGCCAATTATACTGCCTTCAATATAAGTGCAATGATTCCATGTGGAATCTGGTTCACAGTGCTGAGAGATTTGGACATACATTTAACACCATCTCTCCTAACCTCTTCACCGCGCTGCCCCAAAACATTTCATTTCCAGTGTGCTCTATTTTAATAACACAGAGGCTGTTTATGCAACTGAGGGCTCAAAATCAGCATTTTCTACTGTGGTTAAATTCCCTAAACTAGAAGATTATATTTGATAAACAGGTAGTTAGCAAACACATTAGCTCTCAAACACACCTCAGTTTGTATTTCAGGTCATCCACACAGCAAATGTAATGACCCAATTTCCTTGTGCTACCAATTTTCTTTCACTTGGAAACACTGATAACTCTATTGCACGCTTTCAGACATTAGGTAAGTGGGAACCTGTAAAACATAGGATCTCTGACTGAGATAAGGCACTTGAGTGCAAGAGCTAAGTACTGCTTTTGTCTAAGAAAAATCCCACACCAAATCTTTTCACAGAATCACAGAATGGTAGGGGTTGGAAGGAACCTTTAGAGATCATCTAGTCCACCTAGCAGCTCCACCTAGATCGGGTTGCACATGAACTGGTAACTTTTATGAATTTCTTCCTGTTTTTCCAAATCAGAGTAATTGCCCCTACCCTAATTTTAGATTTTTCTTGGGGCTGCAATGATTAGATTAAACCAGAAATTCTGAGAACATGCCCATTGTTTTTGCATGGCAAGTGAACCCCTCATATCTGGTAAAACCATCTTTAGTGCTGTACCAGGTGTTATTGTGGCCAGAATCCAATAGAAATGCCATTAAAATACTGCAGGTGTAATCTTCAGGTGATGGATATCAGTTTAGCTCAAACATTCTTAGTGTTTGTTTGTTTGTTGCCTTCAAGGTGTTGGTCAATGAATCTGCTCAGGCACTTATGAGCTCCAGGTCTCCACTCTACAAAATCCAGCTGCCAAATCTGAGCGAGGATTTTCTGTCTCTAAAGAAAACCATGGGAGAATACATACAGTTCCACAATTGGAAAATAAGTAAACTTTAGTAGAGTTTAAGTGTGATACAGACAGGACACAAACCCACAAGACTGAGATGGTTCTTTCAGCCAAATATTTACCTGCAGTAAACTCCAAGTAAAACCTAAGGGCCACTCTTCTCAGAAGTCTCTCATCTGAAGCCATGGGCTGGTTAAAAAACAACTACCATGGTGTTTCAGGGGAATGTAGGAAGTCCACATTTGCAATTAAATTAAAGGCAGTAATGAAACACTTGAATACAATCCAGGGCTTCTACATCCCAGTTTTTATTCTATCTATAGACATAATGTGTCCAGAAGGTATGTGACTTAGATATCAGGGACATTTCTCCCAGTCAGTTCTTTAAAGATTTGATATCTGGTAGCCCTAGACTATAGGGTATAGGTATCACTAACTTTTTTCTTGGTCTTAAGCATTATCATTTTCCACATTTCAATGGAAAAAAATGAGATTATTTTAATTCAAATGAGACAATTGTTCAGCTGGCAAGAAAATAATTTTATGAGTATTATACTTTTTTAATAGGCATGCAGCAATTGTTTTTCACTGAAAATATTTCTTAGATAGGTGCCTATGAAAGATAATACTATAAATTATGAGCTGAAATCACAGAATCACACATAGAATCATAGAATCTTATACCTTCAAGAGTGAGGATGTGTAAAATCATAGCTTTCAAAATTCAGTTATTTTTAAGGCTAATTATGGTAACAATCTCTTTCAGTAGATATGAGGGTTTTCTAAAGTAAAAGCTAACTTTTTTCGACCTCTCTAGCTCTAAAGTGTCATTGATATTATTTCAAAAAATGATGAAGAAAATTTTTTTCTGCACTGTGGTTATGAATGGCAAGTTTCATCCCTGAAAGTTGTAAAATGACTGAGTCATAAATCTTACAAAAGCAGTGTTTAGATTAAGCACAACAAGTCAGACTTAACTGTGTGGTCATAAATAGGATTCTTTAATATATAATTTAATCCAAAGTTTCATAACTCTCATAATAAATCTTATTTTGGTCTGGAGAAAACAGCAAGGTTCATGTTTAGATCTTCTCATTTAGATTTGTAATTTCTTTTAAACTGGTTTGTAAGACCCTAGCCTCAATATTATTGGTGAGTTTTTCAGGTAATATAAAATTTAGTTGGAGCTTTTGTGGAAGGCTAATAATTTCTCCTAAAAACTCATGGTTATACTGAATCACTTCCTGACGTCATTAAACTAATTGTGCTTTCTCTCAAAGTCTATAAAATCCTTTCTTGCAACATTCTAGGCATTTCAGCCCTGCAAGGAATATAGCCATAGAAAGGAATTTCACATGAAGTGACAGCAGCATTAATACCAAAACAAGAAAAACAAAGAAACTGAAAGAAACCTAAGGCTCTGGTTCCATGTTCAGTATGCATCATTAGTAAAAATCAGATATACTGATTAATGAAACAATTTGCAGACAGTACTTTGGGAGTGAGAAAGTACTGGGATTTCCTGCCAGCTGCATCACAGAGTTCATATGAGATGCTGGCCTCACCATTCAACTCTTGCAATGCTGCCAAGCCTCAGTATGAAAATTAATTAACCAGCTTTTCCCTTCACCTGCCTCTGGTATTAAAGGGAAAATGGCTATAGGTAACTCAAGCTTCTTTGCTTCCTAGGCTGATAGGAGTCCCAGGTTCCTACCACCATATTTCAGAACCAAATACATACACCATTTTTTTTCCTGAATAGAATTTATATTGTCATGCAATTCAAGGAGCTGGAGTTTTTTCAAGAAATATATCATGAGGTCTATAGTGGAACCAAGAATTGCTACCTGCTGTGGGTCTTGCTTGCAATGAGAATGCTCTTCCACTGATTACATTTGCCTCACATAGATTTACAAACATTTAGCTCATGTTTGCAGGTCTCTGAACTGCTCAGGAGAAAAGTGCAAGTCTTTAGTGCTGTGCACAAAATGAGGTAATGCTTAGCTTTGAAGTCTAGTCAGCTGTTGACTGGACAGCTGATGAAATTTACCCAATTTTTAGAGCCCTTCATCTGCTCTATGAAATGAAAAATAGCTGTATTTATGTAAATAGGAGACAAAGTATCAGTAGATAGCATTTGAAACAATTTACTATGTTTCCTGTGCTTTGCTAAGCCAAGAAAATCATGTTAGTATGCACTGCAGATCGTTTCCTCTATGCAGCTCTTCGTATCAGCTTGTGTGGAGAGGAGAGTCAGTTTCTGTGCTGTTACACTGGTGCATGTCAGTGTAACTGTGTTTGCTGGAACAGTGGTGGTGTGAAAGAAGCCATATTCAGCACTGCATGTCTGTCCTCTGCATGTGACTGACTGTGCGCTCCAACACTTTTCTCTTGACCTTCCTACAGACCAAGCACTGCGCTTTGTGAAATACATTTTCTACAACATTCACTTTCTGGAATAGATTTGTTGAGGTTTTTTTGTAAGATTTAACTGCATAAAGAAAAAACTGTTAAGAAGGTCATTTTTGGTCTTTGCACAGACTTCCGTGCTTATTTTATTTTACTGCACTTTGAAGTAATTATAAACAATTATATGGAAATATAGAAGGAAATGTCTCTAGAGAAGGATGGGAAAATTACTGTAGTTAGAGAACCATAAAGAACAGAGCTACAAGGGACCATGAGAGGTGGTGCACGGAAAGCATTTGGTTTAGCATGGGTTTTGGAAGATTATTACAGTATAATAATGTCAAATCAATTTAAAATCATTCTTTGCATCAGTATTATGTTAAAAAATGAAGAATGTTTCTCTCTGAATGCCTGACCAAATAAAGGAAGTTGAACTTTTTCTATTCCAAAATAGATATCAATACATGGACTCTGCCTCTCTACCCACTCATTGCATCCCATGACAGTGTAACTTTAAAGAGTTATTGCACTTGTAGTTAGTGATTTCTTCTTATAAAAGCCAGAGAGTAGAAGCAGACATGGCATACCCCAAAATTTTATGCAGTGGTTTTGTAATGAGAGAAACAATATTGCTTGAAGTAGAAGGGGGAAATGGACCTCTGGTGTGCTTTTCTGTAGCAGACAGGGAAAACTAGTGACATGGTGGAAAGTAATTTTATCTTTTGACCTCTTGAATTCTTTTTAAAGTACTTACATGTGCTACAATAACTGAGTTGTCACCCTGTACCAATTATATGAATCCTCTAATCTTTTTCCATTACCCTGCTAAACATGAATTTTTTTAATCCCTTTGCTTATTGGAGGGCAAAATCAGTCATCTATGCACTCACGGAGATTCAAGTGATATCAGAAAGCTGAAGAGAAAACCCACACACTCGTTTGCCCTTCAGCAATGAATAAATCATAAAAGTGAGAAAATACCTATGAGCATTAAGAAAAAGGAAGAAGATGTGGTATGCAAGGTGAAACTCATTTTGTGTGCCCTGATCTAGACCAGAAGTTATTTTGCTGAGGCAGCAGTAGTGCAGGGGCCAGTTACACCAAGAGCAGTTAGATCCCTTCATCATGTCTCATCTGTATCCCAGTAGACATATGTAAGGACAATGCCCATTTTACTGCCATTGTAGATGTGCTACTCTTCCTACACTACTTCAAGTGAGCCTGTAAAGATCTTAGAAGACAGCAGGAAAAAAAGGGAAGACATCAATAACTTAGCCACTAACACATATAAGCCTTTTGTAAGATGCTGCAGAGTTTTAACCACCAAACTGGAAGGACTGGCTGATTCCGCAGAAGACTGTGCTGCCATTCAGCGGGATCTCAACCACCTTGAGAGTTGGGCAGAGAGAAACCTCATGAGGTTCAGCAAGGACAAGTGCGGAGTGGGAAGGAACAAGCCCATGGACCTGTACAGGCTGGGAGTCAAATTGCTGGAGAGCAGCTCTGCCGAAAGAGACCTGGGATGCCCAATTGATAATAAGCTAAACATGAGCCAGCAATGTGCCCTCATGGCCAAGAAGGCCAATGGCATCCTGGGATGCATCAACAAGAGTGTGGCAAGCAGGTCAAGGAAGGTTCTTCTACCCCTCTCCTCTGCCTTGGTGAGGCCTCATCTGGAGTCCTCTGTCCAGTTCTGGGCTCCTCAGCTCAAGAGGGACAGAGAACTTCTGGAGAGAGTCCAATGCAGGGCCACCAAGATGATCAGGGAACTGGGACATCTTTCATATGAGGAAAGGCTGCAGGAACTGGGGCTCTTTAGTCTAGAGAAGAGAATACTGAGAGGGGATCTTATTAACAATATCTAAATGGTGGGTGTCAGGAGGTTGGGGCATCTTTTTTTTCTATCGTAGCTAGCAACAGGACAAGGGGTAATGGGATGAAGGTGGTACACAAAAAGTTCCATTTAAATGTAAGAAAAAACTATTTCACTGTGAGGGTGAGGGAGCCCTGGCACAGGCTGCCCAGAGGGGTTGTGGAGTCTCCTTCCTTGGAGGTCTTCCACATGGACATGTTCCTATATGACTTGATCTAGGTGAACCTGCTTCTGCAGGGTGATTGGACTTGATGATCTCTAAATGTCCCTTCCAACTCTGCCATTCTATGACCCTATGGTTTTATGATCTTTCTTCTTAGGAGTGCTCTTTTTGTATACAGGAGCTGCTATGACAGGCTATAGCACCAGGAGCTCTCATACTTCTGCAAGCTCAAGAAAACTTTCTGACTTGGTAAACAAAAAAATCTGGCCTTTCATCTGGAGGAAAATATCAGTGTAAACTAAATCTAGAAGCCAGGAGAGGCCCCTCTGTGCTCAGTAGGCCTTCTGATTTGATCGCAAGGTGAAGAGGCCTCCTTACATTTTTTCTAGGAAAAAGCATATAAGCATGAAATAGCTTATGTGAACCAGCAAAGGCTACTAAATCCTGAGAATGGGAAAATTTTGCAGATCATATGTCTGCACATCATTGCAGATAGAGCTGTATTGTGAGCTGTAGAAGAGTCTAAGAGCATAGCTCCCTCCCACCCCACCTTTCCAAGGGGCTTGGGCTAAATTAAGCAATATGCTCTCTCGTTTATAGAAAATGTGTAAGATATTGGTTGTAGTGACAACAGGGAAATTGAAAGAAAAAAATATCTATATCTCCATGAGGGACAAGAGCCTCTCAGGGATAAAAAAATTGACTCTTTCTTCTCTCAAAGGCCACTTCAAACTGGCCCACACATGGGCAGAGGCAGGACTTGCCTCCATTAGTGGTGCCTTGGTTGTCAGAGTTGCTCTCTGATTCAGCCTGTGGCTCCTGACCAAGGCAGAGTTGACTCTGAGCTCTGTATCCACCCAGAGACAGGTTCTGCTAGGATGTCTTCCTTTCCAAAGGTGAAAGTGCAGGTGCTAGCTCTACAGTTGAAACCAGAGATACTATCTCTGTTCTTCTCCTTCCCCCGTTTCCACTGCATTGGCCTGCTATTACTGTAAGCACAGAAAGAGCCTCCAGTGGGTCTTGAGATATGGGCTAACATATTCACACTGGTTTGAGTAAGACCAGAGGTAGAGATTAAGACTGTGAAGCACTCTGGAGCTTTTTGGAAAGGTAGATTGGATGTTTTAATACACACAATATAAAGCACGTTGCACTGATGCTTATATTAGAGTCATAAGTTTTGTGACTTCCATTTTTTTGTGATATTAAATTTGCAGCTGCAGTGACTCCATCATTTTATACAACAACAAAAAGGTACCATTTTGTTGCATTTTTCAGCACATGGAAAAGAAACTCTCAACTCTACAGCTTTCACTGACTAACATGCCAAATCATCTTTCATATAGGTGAAATCTCTTTCAAGGTTACTTGTAGGTGAATAGTTTCAAGATCAGGCCCATAGAAGGTACTTGTGGGTTTAACTTGTTATTGATTGCCTTTAGTCTGTTCTGGTATTCCTACTGAAGCAGATAGGCGTTATGTTACACTGTAGTCTGTTTATTTTTGTCTTCACAGCTGTATTAGAATGAATCAGAAGAGCATTTTGCTGCCAATAAAGGAGAATCTTCTCAGTCAGTAGTCTGCCAGTGGCAATACACTGAAATATTGAAACTAGGAGTGCAGCAGGTATATAGATTTAGACAGAATATTAAATTATAGTAGACAGTTCTATCTCCTTGCCACCTCAATTATTTCTGTTAATAACATATTTAAATCAATAAAACTATGTTAAGTAAAACAGAAAAAGAAATTGCATCAACTGTATTTGGAACTGATTTCTGAATCTTCCAAATCGCTTTCCTTAAGTGAAGAATTAAGGTTTTTTTCCAGCTCTCTTGAGGGTGAATTTTTCCTTTTTCAGATAAAAAAAGTAACTTGTATCAAAGAAAAAAAAGTCAGATAAGAATGTGATAGAGTAGTCCTTCTTTCAGGCATCTTTTGCTCCACCTATGTGCATGTAAACACTACTATGACAGCTATGATCTTGTTTTAGCCACATTTTCCTCAGCATCAATCCTCTTTTTCTCTCCATATCTATGAATCATTTTACCTTCAAAACCCTTCATTGCCTAACAATATCTGACCACCGAGTTTCATGTTCTTAACATCTACAGTACTGCTTTGATTGCACTCAGGTTGTGTTTCTGAGCTTATGGTAAGCAAAACCTTTCTCAGTTGAGGACTATCTACCTGAGAAGTGACCTACCAACACACCCTTATATTGGAAAAATAGCAAAGAGACATTTCTGTGTACTAGCAACATCAATATGGAGGCTAATGCTACTGCAATATGAACAATATTCATTCCAGATGTCATTTGAGTTTCACTCAAGTTTACTAGATAAATTGCTCCTGTGGTAGTACTTCTTGGGGTCCCTAAAGATCTTGTTGCTGAAATAACAAGAGCTTCTGCTGCAGGTAGGAGCAACTCTTGGAGCAATCTGCTCTGTGCAGGGTTCAGAGCTGTGTGAACCAAACAACAATTCCAAGCACTGGTTTCAGAAGCCATGGGGTCAACAGTTACCTTTTAATTTTTAGTGTAATTACCTAGTGTTCAGAGCTTCATTAATGAACATGTGCTTCCATTTCTATAGGATCTTTTCAACATGGCTGAGCATTTGTATTATTTGCCTAGTAGTCTTCACGCAGGTGAGAATTTGAGTTAGGTCGGCAAGACATGGCAGAAGTGAGGCTCGGTTTTTGTGACTGAGCAGCTCATTGAAGAGAGCAAGGGGTTCCTGGAGCAGAGAAAGCAGAGGAGCAGTGAGGAGACCCACCAAGTGATGGCAGCTCTCCCAAGGGGCCAGTCCTGCCAGGAGGCAGAGAAGCAGCAACCACAGGAAGGTTAAAAACGGCTCCTAGAGAGTTCAAGAGACCAGGAGCACAGAGTGGCAGTTTGAGTCGAGAACAACTCGCTACCCACACAGAGAGCCACAACCCCAGGGAGTGCTCTGATCTAAAGCTGACAAGATGGTGAGCACTCATCTGGAAGCCAAAGCCAGGGCTCAGAAAGAGAATGTCCTGCAGATGCATCAATCCAGATGCAGCTGGGTAGCAAGGATGCTTCAGTGCAGGTGGACTGCAGGGGTTGTTTAGGTACATCTGCTAAGGTAAATATGTGTGATAGATGCCATCAAGTCCAAGAGCTACAACATCAGGTAAAAGGACTGCAAGAAACCATTAGTAGACTCTGAAGTACTAGAGGAGCAGAGCTAGAGACTGAAAGATGGTTCCATGCACCAGTCTCCACTGAAAATGAAATGCCTTGGATTCTGGTGACAACAAAAAAAAAACCCAGCAGGGCTCTGCTTTGCAACTCTCAGTTCAGTGTCCCAATCAAAATCAAATTTGAAGCATTTACAATGGAGGACATAGATGACCATAGTCCAGGTGAGGATAACTCAACAACCAGTCTACCACCAACTGCTCCACAGGCAACAGGCAGCAGGCACCATAAAAAAGAAGTGGCAGGTGCTCACTGTGGATGACTTACTGCTAAAAGGCACTGAGAACCCATCTGTTGATCTGACAAAGAGTCACGAGAGATGTGCTGCCTATCAGGAGCCAAGATCCCAGACGTGGCTGAGAGGGTGCCACATCTCATCAGGGGCATGAGTTAATATCCTCTACTTCTCTTCCACAAGGGTAAAAGCGGAAAGTGCTTTACTATAAGGGTGAGGGAGCTCTGGCCCAAGCTGCTCAGGGAGGGTGTGAAGTCTCCTTTTCTGGAGGTTTTCAAAATCTTCCTGGACATGGTCCTGGGTGACCTATCTAGGTGGACCTGCTTGAGCAGGACCTACTAGGTTGTACTAGATGATCTTTAGACATCTCTTCCAATCCCTACCATTCTGTGATTCAGTGAATTTACTAAGTGGATTTACCAGTGGAGGTGGTAGTGTGTGAGATGGGACAAAGGAAGGTGAAAGGCTAAGGGAGTTACTGCTCCTCAATTAACACAGTTGTTTCAAGGCAAGAAATGTGGCCATGGAGTCACATGGTAATGCCACTCTCCCCTTCAGGCTCAAAATGGAGCCAAATTTATCACTGTGCAAAGGACAGACACACATTGTTGTGGTCCAGAATCATTGTTGGAAGTGGTTTCTTCAGGAAGAATTGCTGTCCTAGAGTGCACATTGGGTGCAGAAGTCCTCACACACTTTCATTGCAGTGTTTTTGTCCTGTAGCTAACATCTGTCCTCATGCTGTGTTATATCAATGATCTGCATTCAGTGTCAGGGTCTTGAGGTTGTGCAGAAATTTTGCAAATTCACTGGCAAAGCTCCAAATAGAGTTCAAAAGAGGCAGATATTATTCATTAACACATCAATCAATTCAGTAAAATAGTGCCTATATTCATTCTGGGCCGTGAAAATTAGCTGAAGTTTCACTTCTAACACTTAGCAGTACAAAGCTTATTGCTTTCAGGCCCAAGTTGCTGTGTCGTTACTGTATTTTATAATATGAACACCAGTTTTCTTGACTGACTCAGTCTTTCAAGTACTTATTTGGAACGACCTGATCTGACCTGACCTGACCTACTTTTCTTTTCCAAAGCAATCCAATATTTTTGCAAAACTAAAATCTTGGTTTCCAATTCTCTATTACCTCAGTGTGAAATTAGATATACCTCCTTCCATGCTTACAAGGGAAGTAAAATTCACACCACTGTATTCAGTGCTGAAATCTTGCAATGTCTAGATTACTCTGTCCAGATAGGGTAACGACTCTGCTCCTGGCTTTTGAGAGGAAGAAACAGAAAAGACCTGTTAGACTGTCTTCTTGTCTGATTGCTTTTCCCATCACAGTTACCAAAACTGCAGGGAGGAAAAAAGTGGTGGATGGAGGAACAAAGCAGAGCTCTGCCAGTC
The DNA here is from genome assembly GCA_013401255.1 of Urocolius indicus. NCBI lineage: Eukaryota > Metazoa > Chordata > Aves > Coliiformes > Coliidae > Urocolius > Urocolius indicus. Next base: position 206,891 of record WBNH01010995.1, read on the forward strand.
CTTGTTCTGCTTTTCTGCTCCAGAGGGGGCTTTTCTGAGAAAGTCTGACAACATCAAAAAGAAGTCAAGCCCTTAGTATTTCACAACTTGAATAGCCTATTTTTTTTGTGACAGTGTTGGAATGATACAGTTCACTTCCTTTAGTGCTACTGCATGAGACCCATCCACTTAATTTAGGCATCTTATTTGTCTATAAGCACCTCGTAAAAAAGTTCCCCTGAAGGAAGTGCTTCAGTTAGCTGCATTGAATGGAGAGATGTAAGAGTCTTTTGAGGGCCTCCAGGTAAAGACTCTGACACATTAACTTAGGTGGAACTGATTCCTCTTAGTCAATTCTCCCTTCTGAGATGGAAAAACACCAACTGCAGATGCAATTTAGTTTTTTTCCAATGACAAGTTAGAACATCTTCCTTGCTGACAACTCTTTGTCTCCTTCTTTGTCATAGGTCATTCTAATTTCCTAATTTAGCCTTAGTTTTCCATAACTCATTTTGTTTCTTGATCTGTCATGTGTTCATTCAATCTCCCTCTTCCCACCTTCCAGTTTCCTCTGTCTCCTTTCTCTCTATACAAAATGTGTTTGCATTCCTCACTTGTCCTAGTATCCACTTGTGACTAGCTGCAGGCTTATCTCATGGTCCCTTCACATCCAAGAGCTTGTTGAAATATTGCTTTCTTTCACGGCAAGAATTGCTTGCCACCAGCACTGTGTCAGGCCCATCTCCAGCCTCAGTGCCACCCTTTACATGTTGCCCTGAGGTGTTCAGTGTCAATGTCTCTTGGTGTACCCTCAGTAACGCTAGCTATGTCCTTAAAGTATTGCTTCTTGGAGTTGACATTCCTCAGTTCTTCTTTTGACCTGGCTTATGCTGCCAAACTAACACTAGCTAAATTGTGTAGGTGGGACAAGTGGACAAGGTAGGGGAAAGCTCTTGTGACAGGAACTGAATTTTGCCAAGATTAACTTCACTGGCTGGATCCATTAAATTGGACTCAGCAGTCTGAAGGCAGACCCACAACTTTCTTCCTCCTATCCTTTGAGGAGCTGCAGCTCTGCAAGTGGAAGGAAGGACACCCATCTCTAGAGCCAGCACAGAGAGAGAGCAGCTGGGCACAGAGTCCAGTGTGATCCATCCTACTGGCTTGGGCAGCATCAAGCTGCTGCTTTGGAATATCATGGGGTTTTTTTCTCCATATCTTACTAATTTATGTCTGTATTCATCCCCTTGCTTTGAATAGTGTCTTCTTGTGTCAGGTTAATCACAGGATATCTTCATGCAATGCATGAAGTATGGGAATATGACAATGGGCTCCAGGGAGAAGGCATTCTAAAGCAGAAACTAAAACTAAAGCTAAAACTAACTAAAAAGTTTCATGTCCTCTGAGTGAATTTATTTGAAGGTCTGATTGCTGTCTATTATAGACAAAATAATTAAATCTGCAGTTAATAAAAATAATAATAATTATAACTATATACATAATAATAATAATTATTATAGACAAAATAATTCAATATTAAGTTAACTGAGTATATTTTTTCTCTGTCTTACACTACCAAGCTCTTTTCACATTTCCGGTTTAAGATAAGATCTGTCCTGACAGAGACAAATGCCTACACTGAGATCAGTACAGGATTAGACCTCTGTCAAGGATGTCTACACATCTGAATTTTAAGGTAGAAGCTGTCCAAAAGCTACAGGTGAGGAATAGTTATTCCATGTTTGCAAATTACGTCTGTTTCCTGACATTCAGTGTCTTTGCATATCAATATATTTTCCTGGACAGGTCTTGTTTGAGCATCACAACCAATAATTAAGTAACACTAAGCATCAGTCAATTACAAACCCATAAAGGAATTCCCACCAAACATCTGACAGCTACTGTATAGATTACAATAGTGTTACTTTGTACAGTTTAAACTGTTTGTTTGCAAAGCCTCTGAATATTGCCTAATATGAAGTCTCAATAGTCATAAAATGTTAATTCTTAATCTTTTACATAACACACAATTGCAAGTTATTTGGAAATTATAGTTTTGGATACAGTATTTAGTGGTAACTTCTTACTTTAAAAAATAATTACAGTTTCTGAATTATATGTATTGGCTCCTGTTTAGTGGAGTTTTTTTGACAAAAAAAAACCATTCATCCTCTTGTATTAAAAAATACCTAATGAGCAGTGGGTATTGCCAGAAGAAAATAGCAAGCTGTTATAAAACTTAACAGTAGTGCTGGAAGAACAGGATAACAATGAGAAAATTTGTCTGGCAAACTAGCTGCACTGTTGGTACAAACCAGACTAGTCCTTTGGTCTATATAGGGTTGTGATGAATGACTTTGACAATCTGAGCACACTAAATCACCTTCTCGCCTCTCATTTTTTAGATAAGATAGGAAAAAAGAAAGAAGAAATGGGAAACAAAAAACAAAGAAACAAAGAAAATGAGCAAAGCTGTGAGGCTTTGATTAGTCCAGACATAAATTTTGTCCTCTTCCCCTAGAAGCCATGGCTTTGGACAACAGGAAACGGACGTACCACATTTTCCTGACTATGCAGCCAACATTTTATAATTTATGTAAGGGGAGAAAATATCTCTAAGAAAATGAACTTTACATCGTGAAACCAATAGGAAAAAATAAAAGTCCCTGAAGGGCAAAAATAAATGAAATTTCTTCTTTAGGTGAAAGAGAAAAAATAGCAGCCAACAACACCTAGGTACAGTAGATTTGTCATTCTGACCCAGTACAGACATAGTAAGCATAGCTGCTTGGGATTGAAAGGCTACCATCTAAAGTCATTTTAGAGCAAAAAAAAAAAAAAAAAAGAAGCCCAAGCAAGCTGTCAATTCTACTCTGTTTTATTCTGGTTTGACAAACTTTTAACACAACACTTTTGTTATCTATTGCTTTTGGCACAAAAGCAGGATAGTAGACAGCATCACTTTTTGTGAAGAAACAGGGAGCTATCCTTCTAGAAGGTTAGATAAGAGCTACAAGTAGTTGAAGCACAAATGGCAGCTCCATCTCACTGTCTTTCAGTCCTGATACTGACAAATGGTGCAGATGTACTCGGAAAAAAAAGTGAAAAAGGATGAAACTCTGGTCTAGTTTCATTTTGACTGGTGCCACAAAGCAGCTCAATGGAGCCTTCACTGTAAGCATAGAACAATCTCCGTCTGAGGTAATATTTTTTGGTTATGAGTAAGGTGGGTCTAGGTGAAAAAGTCAAACTGTGTCAGTCATATATGCAAAAAAATGCAAGTAGAACGTCTGGTCCATTTGTGTGCATGAGGTCAGCTACAATGGGAGGCCTGATATTCTTGACAAAACACAAAGGATCCCCAGCTGATAGTGATTCTCCCCAAACCAAGCCAAGAGGATCTCAAACCCAGATGATCATTCACTGGCTGTCTTTGCAACAAAACAGTCTGGGAGCAATCACACTTGCCAGAACAATATCTCTGCTGAATAGTAACAAAGAGCTGAAGGCAGTAGCTGCTCCAGCTAGATCTGCATGCACATTTCTGTTGCTGGGATAGAGACATGCAGCATCTGTGAATAATCTAGGCTTAAGATGTCATTACTCTTAATATGCTTTCCTGAGCAAGGGCTAAGAGGAAAACAGAAAAAGGTGAAGAACAAGGCAAAAACTACAAAATGCAACTGTACATGAACATCCCTGGGAAAGGGAGAGGGTTAAACAGGAGACAAAAAATTAAAATCTGTTGGGTCAAGATCCATATAGTGGATCAGGTGGAAGAAATCTACATTACTTGGCTCTGCAAAACCTCATGAGCTAAAATAGCCAAGGCTTGTCTGATGCTGGGTCTATAGCTTGACCAAATACAATTTCACTTGAGCTCTCTTCCCAATGTCCCTTAATTAATTTAAAGTTGTATGGAATTTTTCCAAAGGCATTCTGCAAGATGGACAGTCCTGAGATTACAACCATTTTTGAGAATTTTCCAGGGCATTCAGACAATGCCTAGTCCTACTGGAATCCCAGTTTTTGGGGTGTCACTGATGGACTTGCAATGTGCAATAAGTTATGAACTGCCATGAGGAGGTGGCCAGGAGAGAACAGATGCAGATGTTTTATCCCTGACATCAAATTCAGTAGCATTTTTCTAGATCCCTCATTTCCTAGTAGCAAATGGGAATAGAATGAATGCATGTGGTTGAACATGAAATGTTTATACGACTTAAAGAGGTGAGTTGGTTTTTCTTTTGGAGGGGAGAAGGGGGTTATTCTTTTTTTTTTTTTTCCTGCTGAACAGTGTCTGCATGATATCTGTGGTTTAAAGTCTGGAGAATTTGTTTGCCCAGCTGTGCAATGTATCTTCATAAAGCCAGCAATGTAGCTGCATCTCAAGGCTCATTTTTCTTTCTCTCTTTGAAATATCTAGTTAGAAAGGAAATCACTCAGGAAGGAGTGCAACAAAAAGATTAATTATAGCAGAGCACTTATAATGCAATGGCAAGAATTGTGCTGGCCCTGTTGGATATTGATATGATTGGGAAGAAGAATGATCAGGAGGCCCACAGCATTTCTTTGAGATCAAAGGCAGTGCTCATCAAAGAAAGACTTCATCTATACAGAAATCCCTCATGTGTTTCATCACTGGCTTTTCTAAGAAGAATCCAAAACTCAGTGTAGGATATGACCTAATTATATTGGAGGTTGCTAGGTTTAGCTAGATTGTAGCAAACCATACAGATTGGACCCATAAGGATGATACAAAGATATTGTAAAAAACATTATATATTCCTGAGTACCTTACTCTGTAAACAGCAGCAGAGAGTGACATCAATCCCTATCTGTTAATTAGCCGTGTCTATGGTGGGAGAGGGAGAGGAGAGGAATGTGGTACAGTGAGGAGGATGTGGTTTAGTGATCAGAAAGGACTTGAATAAACTTGAGCTTTGCTTAAAGACAAGTTAAATCCTGTTCAATGCCAAATCGATAAAATGTTTAGGGAGAGAGTTCATATTTTTGTGTAGCTACCTGAAAGCTAAGAAGAGAAAAGAAAGAGTAGCAGAATATACTCTTAGCAGAGCAAAAACATTTGCAGGATACCAAAAAAAAATTACAATATATGGATTTGTGTTTCTTCTGTCTATATATTGTTTTATATTCTAGAAAGCTATTTTTTCTCAAAACTGAACTTCACTTCAAATGGAAAAATGTGCTAATCACAGACCTGGACGTTTGGGATTGTAGAGTAAAAAGAGCACCACTGAGATTCCAGAAAAAAAGTAGTATGAACAGCTCCACACTGTGCAAGGAGATTAGTCAACCTTTATCCACACCAGTGAAATATCAAAACATTTCATTCAGGTCTACAGTGCAGATATGATAACCAAAGAATCTGAATTATTCTGTTCCCCAGTCTCTTCTGTCATACTCCTTGGCAGTTTGCACAATGTAGATGGATCAGAGTTCACACTTGTGAAGAGCTCTGCTGAAATTGCAGAAACAAAGATATTTGTTGGAATCCAATTCCCCACATAGTGTGTATCACTCCTTATCTCAGAGGGCATGTACCAGATGTTAACATGTTATCTTGCAAGCAATCAGACACTGTCAGCAGCTGTTGAGACAATGTAGCGGTTGATTTCATTTCTCTGATAGCAATTTAGTTGCCTGAAGTAGCTCATTTCTGCCAAAGGTAGACCATGATGTTCAAATAGTGGAAAGCTGATCATTAATGGTAATTTGTTTTGATCTTTATGAGTATAGAATTAGAGTGGGAGGTGTGAACGCTTTAATTGCCTTCTAGCTTTGCCAAGGCAGGCTAATATTGACTAATATTGATTAAGTGGGATGAAATTCTCTTCTAATTTTTTCTCTGAAGGAGAAAGCAAATTGGTTCATTCATTAGATAACACACAGAAAAGAGGCCTATTCCCAGACTACTTACTGTTCAGATAGCACCTTCTTATTGGAAACTCTTGTCTTTGTCTCCCCTAAAAGAAAGGCACTCATGGGGAGATTTTTAGAACCCCACTTGCAATGCTTATAAAATAAGCAGGGTATGTTGGACTGTTCATCACAATCTGCTGCTCACTGCCTTAAGGTAGACTCTATAAACCCATTCTTGTAGTGCAAGAAAGTCATAGAGTCATTTACAAGAGTTATACTGTGGACCCAGGGAAAGAAAATCAGCTGAGACGCTGGCTTGCTAATTAGCAAATGCTATTGCAGGCTTATTTATTTGATATGAAGAGTCATTAAAGTCAGTTGAAAGAAACCTTTGGATCATATTGGTTTGTTTGTTTCTAGGTAGTAAGCTCTCGTAATTGTCTAAGGTCTTTATCTCAAGTATATTACAATTCAGCCTTCTAAACCAGGTTCTTTAACTGAGAGCAAGTCTGAGTATAGTGACCTTGTTGCCTTATTGATGATTGTGGTGTAGGAGGCCAAAGGAATTGGAGTGAATCTAATGAATCCAAAATAATATTTATTCATCTATTTAGCTCATCAGAGGATGGCCCAGCTCTAAACTACCTGATATATAGAGAGAGTTGCAACCTGTAGATCTCATTTCCAAAAGAAAACTGTTTGGCTTCCCCAAAGTAACTCTTCTGATGCAGCCACATTAAGCCTGTCAAGAGTAATCTAAATGACTCTTCCTTGTGTCCCAGAATGTGGTGGGTGTATTCCAGGATTTATTTTCTTTTTGTTATTATTCAGGAAAAATTCTACAGTGGAGAGATTAGTTCAGAATATTGTGATGTATTTTGAAGTAAAGCATCCACTTATTCTGGGAAGGCAAAGCTATGTAATTCCTGTGCATTGGCAGTCATATTTACTTTTATTTTCACAAGGAGATATTGGTTGAGGAGGACAGATTTCCAAGTTATCAGTACATTTTATGTGAACTGTAATGTTATTCCTTAGCAGTTCAGCATGAAGAAACACCTGTTTCTGCAACTGAAAAATTGTGTGAACAGTCACATTTGAAAACTGTTAAGGGAAAGTTGGAGGTCACACATCAGTCTGAAAAAGTAAGGACGTCTTTAGTGGATGAAGTGCAGAAACCTTTAGGGAACCAAATAAACTAAAAATCCATACTTCAATGGAGTCTGTCACTACTTTCTTATCGATTCTGAAAGGATTGAGGTTGCATGCCCATACAACATGGATTTACGTTAAGGCCTTCCAGGTGTTACCACCATTCAAAAGAAGAAATTCAGGGTACTTTATATAGAAATTTGTTTAGTCCTGCATATGAGTACAATTATTAAAACAAACAAAAACCCAAACAACGTAGGACCTTTTGCTTAAAAATCAAATTAAAATCTTGATAAACATAGTGCTTGGATTTATATGTCAAATGCATCTTGGGATATATACTGCTGGAAATCATCTGTCTAGTAGCTACTTAGATTGCCACAAGTACCAGACAGTTGCAAGAATGTGGAATTATAGGAAGCATGTATCACACTATGTCATTATAGTACCTTTCCATGTTCACTTTTGTCTGTCTGTCTCACCACGATATCCAGAGCCTTCTTGCTGTTATACAGATTCACAGAAAGGTATGCAATTCTCAGGAAAATTGTGTTAGAGAGTTAGACATATTATCTGTTATCATTAAAATAACTATATTCTATCCATTACAGTGTGACTAAAACCAAGCTAACTTGAAAATTAAGTATGATGACACATGGAAAATGAGATTTTCAGAAGTGTTCTCTGTGGTCAGAGTGAAGAGTTTTGTTAATTACAAGTAATTTCTAACAGAGGCTGAAATAAATCTAAAAGCAGTAATAAATTAGTTCTTTTCTCACTGAGATCCCTTCCAATCACTTTTAGACCTGTGTTTTTATAGTGATCAGCAATTCTGAATACCCACAATTGGGTTTTTCTCTTTTGGAGACTGAATGTTAAATGCCTACTTGATATCAGCAGAAAAAGTGAGTAGGACAAAGGTTGGCACACAAAATTCCCTCTTCTTTTTGGAAAACATGGGTTTGAATGAACTAACACAGTTTGCAGCTTAGCACATTGCTTTGCAGGGCAGGCTGTTCCAGACCTGGGAGTAGCAATGCCTGTTTTAACGTGCCTAAAGCCTTTATAGGCAAAAAGAAGGAACTTGCAGAGAACCAACTGTCTGGCCCTCTTTCACACTGATGACCAATGAGCTGAACCACCAGAAGCTAACTCTTGCTATTGAGTGAAATTCATCTAGAGTGAATAAGTCAAATTGAGTCAACTAGGTTAAAGACTTGACCGTAGCACTGACAAATGCCAGCCTTACCTATGTTATCGGCACAGTGGGTATCCTGTGGGACCATGGCACCGGAGGGTCATTCTGCTTCTCCTCATTTCCCAACTGTTATCCTTCCATAAACACTATCATTTCTCTGCCTTCTTCAAAACCCCTGCAGTTTCTCAAGCAATCATTTCTGAGAAAGCTCTCTGGGTTTCTTTCTGTGTTTCTTGTTGTTGTTGTTGTTCTTGTTCATTTTTATCCTCACTTTAAAATCTTTGTTGTTCACAGTAGCCCAGAGTGAGAACTTTTAGTCATCCTTGTTAAATGGGAAATTGAGTAAAAAGATGAAAGTTTTTTTTCTCACACACCTTAAATAATGAAATAGCACTAAGGGACTCTGGGTGTAAAAAACATTAAATAAAAAGATTGCGTCAAAAGGAACAAAACACAGCCTGTTAAGGGTTTGGTTAAATACTTATCAGGAATAAGATGTGACCTTTTGTGTTCCAAAAGGTAACATCCTCCTTCTGATGGCACTGTAAAGGAAGAGCCTGGCCCAAGGTGTGTTGCTGTGGCATAAGCAATAAAGATGGAAACGTGTGATTATTTTAACAGCCTTTCCCAATACAATTAACTGCATCCACCTCTGGCTTTTTACTCACATCTCACAAGGGAAATGCTTCAATGCTGTGCCTGTGAGTGAAAGGCTTATATTTCAGAAAGGATATCTAGTGCCTGTTTCCAGCCAAAATAATAAAGATGACAGGCTTTCCCATATGAAGACACACTCCTGTCATGTTTTTCTAATCATTACTTTATTTAAAAATGAAAAAAACCTCCTTTCCCACTCTCTATAGGTGCAGAATTTTTTTCCCCCATGTCTTCTAACATGAAATCTACAGAGTACTCTGAATTTTGGGGGGGGGGGGGGGGGGG